>JASPKZ010003364.1:0-37432 GCA_030220185.1 Diploptera punctata | reverse complement strand
CACAAATAGGAATGAGATGCACAAAGAAATTAAACATAGACTCAATTCTGGAAATGCGTGCTATTATGCATTGCAGAGACTCTTGATGTCCCAACTCTTTTCTAAAAACGTTAAACTGAAAATATATAAAACTATTATTCTACCAGTTATGTTATATGGTTGCGAAACATGGACTCCTTCATTGATTTGTTTACCTTTATTCTTAAAATTGTTAGTCATTTTTGTTAGAATTATTGGGGGAAAGGAGATTACAAGTATTTGAGAATAAAGTACTTAGGAACATTTTTGGATCAAACAGAGATGAACAGACAGGCGAATGGAGAAGACTACATAACAATGAACTACTTGGGTTTTATAGGAAGCCAGGTATAATAAGAACAGTTAAGTCTCGTAGACTGCGATGGGCAGGACATGTTGCACATATGGCGAATGAAAGACTTGCATGGAAGCTTCTTGTAGGAAAGCCAGAGGGAAAACGCCCAGTTGGTAGACCAAGACTGAGGTGGAAGAATTACATTAACTATGATTTGAGGGAAGTAGATTATACAGGGAATGATTGGAAAGCATTAGCTCAGGATAGGGATGTATGGAGAGCTTATGTCCGCGCGGCCATGAACCTACGGGTTCGATAGTGCCAGTGAGTAAGTAAGTAAGTAAGTAAGTAAGTAAGTAAGTAAGTAAGTAAGCATTTAGGTTAACATTGTCTTCAATAAAATATATGACAGGCTGTTACCAAAATTGAAGGAAATATCTCGTTCAATTAGCGTAAAATTTATAATAATTTGGATTTTGTCCTAAAAATGCCCATAAAGTTTTTTTTTCTTTGTGTTGAAATTTCCATATTGAATTCTGGAAACGGGTATTCATTTTTTTTATATTCATTGAGAATATCCCTCATCATTGTGATTTTTTTGTAACCAATCTTAATAATTAACATGAGTTTTAAAAAATACATAAATGACTACGGACTATATATCATCAATTTATAATATATATTCACAAATTTCCCTTAATTAATGTTCTCCATCGTTCTCTGTCCTCTGTCTTGATCCATTACTCCAAATTTCCTCATTGAATGTTGAATGGTATTCTTCCAGGTTTTTCTTGATCTTCCTTTTCTGCTTCTTCTTTCAATTTTCCATGTATGGACGGCCTTCGGTAGTATTCCATCCTGCATTCTTCTTACGTGTCTATACCATAGCATATTAACTTTCTGTGTTCAATCTCATTCATTATATTTCTTTCTGCATTCATTCTTTTTCGAAATTGCTGTATTTCTAATTATTTCCAAGTCGAGATTTTCGGTAGATCTTCTCCAAAAATCCATTTTAACTGCAGTTATTATATTGGCAGGGAATTTATATAAATTGTAATAGGCCTACTGTAAAAAACTGTAACACTGGAAAATTATATTTATGTAAATTATATAACTAGAGTCCACCGCTGTGGTCTCGAGGTAGCGTCCTGCCTTGTTACGCAGCGGGCCCGGGTTCGATCCCCGGTCGGGGCAGTTTTTCTGGGTGAGGTTTTTATCGGGTTTTTTCCTCACCTGTTAGACAAATGTCAGGAAATCTTTAAGGCCCAAACGGTCCCCGAAATCATATGGCCATCATCATCTTCCTTATTATCATCATCATCATCATCACCATCATCCTTCACCAGTGTGGAAAGCAACGGGAAGCTACCACATCTACACAATTCCCTAGTAAAGCTGCTAGCATAGCATGAAAATGCTATGATTGCAGTGAAGGACCTGCCTTCGGGCAGAATTACTATGGATGGATGGATATAACTAGAGGCTCCACGGTGCAAACGGTTAGACGCTCGCCTCTCACTGCTGGCGTCCTGAGATCGAGTCTCAGTCACTCCATGTGGGTTTCGTGGTGGACAAAACGAAAATTGGGCATGTTTTTCTCGGGATTTATTCTGTTTTCCCCTGCCACCATTTCTCCATACTCATATCATCCATTTTGTTCATCTACCCCTGTGATAGTGCGTCAGGAGTGGTTGGCCGGCACCCTTGTAGTTCACAAATCTCTATAAATATAGGGGCTTCATCTCATCTCATCCCATCTCTCGACCCGACCCTGAGTTGGACACGATTTGAGGATGTTTTTTATATATAAATTATATAACTGTAGAAAAAGGCATACTCTCTTCTCCTTCTTCTTCTTATTTTGAGATCCTGATATCTGATTTATGAATTCAATAACAAACTTCGAATAAGGAAAGCTATAACCACAGGAAGGAAAATGCATTAATGTGATGCGCGTAATGGATTTAAGAGATGTCAGTAGCTGTGAGTATGAATGAAGAAACAGAAATATAAACAAGATGAAGTAAATAAAGAAGGAGAAAGGCTGCAGTAAAGATCTCGCCCAGCTGTAGTTTACTATACTTGAGTTCTTAAAAATACTAATCTTGTTTTATACCAGTAGTTAGTAGCACACGCCCAAAAAATGACGAACTTGCAAGGTTTTTGGTAGTAATTAAAACGAGAAGGCAAATAAGAAGATTTGACGTGAATTAATAAACCGACAGCTCCTTCATGGTTGAAGGATCCTCCAACAGCTTTTTGCCTGCTGCTTCAGACCTGATTAGCATTCAGAGCAGAGAGATTCTCCGCGCCGCGCGTTTCATTTGTCACTTCTACAATCTCTGTCTTCTTCTCTCTCTCTCTCTCTCTCTCTCTCTCTCTCTCTCTCTCTCTCTCTCTCTCTCTCTCTCTCTCTCTCTCTGTCCAATCAAACAATGTAATCTTATCTCCCTGCCTTATGACGAGATTAAATATTTCATTTCCGCTTTCGGAATATAAAGTTCCAATAAATCATCAGTAACATAGATAAGGTTAACATTTAGGGGGTTAAATTCTTAAACCACATTAACGATTGTACGACTTGCAGAGATCAGGTATAGCTTCTGAAATAATATATACTTTTTAATTGACTATTTAACTCATGCCCCAAATGGGAGTCAATGACCCGATAGCGTTTCAATGAATTTCGATTTACATCCAATCACAGTTGTTTTCACCTGGAATTTTTCAAATATGTTTATCATATTAAAGAAATAGCCTCCTTTTTAAGATTCTGAATAGGCCAGAGCATTATTTTGCAAAGACTCTCTAAGAAATACGTTGAATATAGCAATTTATATATTAAGATCTAAGAATCCTAGAACGCAAATGGCTCCAAGATTGCATATACAGTGCACGGATGTAAGCAGATACTGCTATAATAGAAAAACATTTCCAGCAATTGATTATACCACAATAAAAAGAAACCACTGTTTGCACTTTCTTAAACGGATTATTTCCAAGGTAATGATGTTCCAGAAAAATATAATTGACGTATTTACACCATAGGACATCATATGTTAATTAATAACCTACAATGTTGGCAAAACACAGTTTCATTTTTTCTCCACTAGGGTGCATTCTTACAATATTGCGATCCTTTGGCAATAAATAATTTTATATGCTTGCAGTGATGAACAAATGAAGCATAACAAACGTTTCTCATTTGTTTTCAAACATAGCCGTTTACATTAAATATATACATATTTTAAAATAACTGTATTTAAATAATGATTTGTAGGTACACAGCTGAATTGTATTCATTAAATAGTCTTAACAAATGGCAATCGATAATTTGGAAATCACTCGTGTCATTACTTATGATAAACAATTTTGTTCGTGTCGTCTGGAAAATGGACCTGGAATCGAAATGATCACTTATCCGGAAAGTTTTGTGTGGTCGGAAAAAGTATGTAGGCCTATGTAATCCAGAGTTTAAAATCCCCGCCAAATCGTGTTCCTGTCTGGAGACATGAGGCAGGTAAAAGTACCTACAGAGGTAGAAGTTAAACTAAGAAAAATAAAGAGAGAATGACAAATATATGTTGGAATCTAGGGCCTCTAATTAAGTATTTTGAAGAATAAAAGTTAATATATTTATTTTTATTGGAACTGATTTAGTTCAATTTAAATTATTGCAGACTGTAGTTAAACACCCCCACTTTTATTTTATTAAATGTAGAAGTTAGCTATTTGACATAGTAGTATTATATAAAAGTACAGATATTTTAGTAACAAAATTTCTTGGATCAAATTAATCCACGTACCCGAAGTATCGATTGACAAGAGAAGGTAAAAAATTAACTTGAAATGGAACAATATATTAATTGTTTATAATTACTTAAATCGTTAAACTTTTTATCTTATTAAGGGTAAATTTAGCTATAAAATATATTTAATTTATATAACTTTAGTCCATCTCGCCTGAATTAATTTTCAAATAATAGAGACACTGCTATTGCTTTTCTATATTGACGTACAGTTATTTCATATTATATAATAAACAAGAAAATAAATAATAATTAATAAATAAGAAAGTACATGTAATCTTTATACAGTATAAAAATCTGTCCTAGCAGTGCTATATTTGGAAGCAAGATGTGATTAAATTTTAACTTCAAAAACTGATTTTTTATTTATACTATTGAAAATGTGGTCTTTGAATTATTATTATTATTATTATTATTATATTATTATTATTATTATTATTATTATTATTATTATTATTATATTATACTAAATCTGCTATGTTTCATCACATAGAGATTAATATGTCCTGAAAATTGTATAGTCTTATTTGGAGTAGTTCTTTAGAAAAGTGTAAAAATAGGAAGATTAAAAAAATATTTTTTAAATTAATTCATTGATTTAGGATATTTAAAAATGCGTAAAAAAGTGACGCAATGTTGTACTAGATTTCGAATTTCCCGGAAGGCCCTGAGAGTAGGGTTCCTAAAGGCGAGGAAAAATCCTGAAGAAAACTTCACCCAGGAAAATTGTCCCGACCGGAGATGGAACTTGGGCCCACTGCCTTCGAGGCAACGCGAGGGACATTATTTTGAATTCTATATCAAATTTGTCTTGCGCTAAAACCAGTTGATCATTAGCAAATTGTAATGCCAACAAAAATCGGTTGCCTATTGGGATACCATTATTGGGATATTATTATATGGAAGTGAGGTATGAACAATCAATAAGTACTACAAGAATAGACTAAAAGCTCTATAAATTGATTATTTACGCAGAAGTGCCAGAAAATCAAAATTAGAACATGTCACAAATAAGGAAATAGAAACATAATAAAAACAGAAGAAAACATAATTGAAAGAATTGTGGAGAAGAAATTAAATGATTTAGGACATATTTTAAGAATGGAAGATGAACGATGGCCGAAACAACTATATCAATGGCAACCGAACAGAAACAAGAAAAAAGGGAGACCAAAGTTAACATGGAAGTAAAGCATGAGGATAGTAAATGCAAGCAAGAAGGTTAAGCATTGAAGATGACCAAGATCGTATGCTTTGGAAGTTTGGCACGGGAAGACGGCAGCAGTTGTAAAAACCCGAAATTAGATTATTATTATTATTATTATTATTATTATTATTATTATTATTATCATAATCATCATTATTATAAAATAAGATACATAGAAATAAGACGCCTTACGGAAATGGAAGAAGAAAGTGCCACATTTGAAAGGAAACGACTACAATGGTACAGACATCGGAGAAGGAAGAATACCTAGGGTTGAATAAGACTGGAGAATTAAGAGGACAGGAGGAAGAGGACGATCTACTACTACCTGTATACAGAATGTGCATATGTCAATGGAAAAATTTGGTGTAGTGGCTGTACAAGACAGAGACAAATGGTGTAACAACATAAACAATGTAGATTTCTTCTTCTTCTTTCTTATTCTTCCTTTCCAGGATTAGGTCAATGCGACCTGTTCCGGTCTCAAGTCCATCGTTTCTTTGGCCGTCCCAAAGATCTTTTTCCATGTGGTTTGTAGGTGTTGATCTTTTTGGGTTATCTTGTATTGTGCACTCTGTCTAAATGTTCTTTCCATTGGTATTTCTGCTCATCTAGTTTATCGACTATTGAAAATATCTCCAGTTCATTTCTTATTGATCCAACGTGTAATCTATCCATGCGGGACATCCTTTTACGGATCTTAAAAATTTCATTTCAGCGGCTTGAATGTGTGAGATGTATTTTTTTGTAAGTACCCAAGATTCAGATCCATATAAAAGAACAGTGTAGATTTCTGAAAAGTAATATCTAAGTTTGTGTATTTTAGATGTCAATATTTTAACCTGTTTTATATTTGTATATTGTTCGACTGGAGACAAACCTCTGTATTGAGGTGAATTCTCATTAATTATAATAGAATTATTATACATCGGTTGATTAATGTCTTTGGCATCGTCTGATTCCCAATAGCCAATTTTGTCGGTCCACCCAATCTCCTGGTTGCAGATGATTCTTCTTCATGTATAAATATGTTCCCCTGACTCTAGGAAGTTTTAGGTCTTCCTCTGCCTAGTCTTCCTCAGGTTTCCATTCCAAAACACATAATGGTAGTCGATCCTTTTCCATTCCCTGGATATGTCTGTACCATCTAAATTGCTGAGTTTTAATATGTTTTAAATATATGAGTTTTAATATAAACATATAATATAATTATTAATAATATATATAGTATAATATAATATAATATAATATAATATAATATAAATATAATTATAATATAATATAATATATATAATATAATATAATATAATATAATATAAATATATATAATATAATAATATAATATAATATAATATAATATAATATAATATAATATATATTAATATAATATAATATAATATAATATAATATAATTATTAATATAATATAATATAATATAATATAATATAATATCATATGATTCAATTAGAGGGAGAAGTTATATAGTATCCTGCTGGAGTTTGGAATTCCTAAAAAGTTAGTTAGACTTATTCGAATGTGTCTAAATGGCTCAACGAGTAGGGTGCGTGTAGGCAAACAGTTTTCAGACACTTTTGAAATCCAGAATGGGTTAAAGCAAGGAGATGCACTATCTCCTCTACTATTTAATTTTGTACTAGAGCATGCCATTAAATCTTTAGAGAATGAGGAAGGCTTACAACTCAATGGTATTATAAGCTGTTAGTTTATGCTGATGATGTAGTACTACTGGCCGATAGCGAGGAGATACTAAAGGCCAACACGCACACACTATTGAGTAACACTAAGAAATTAGGACTAGAAGTAAATATCAGTAAAACTAAATATATGGTCACACGTAGAAATACATTATATAATGGAAATGGACAGCTAATGACAAATGAGGGAAATTTTGAGGAATTGGCTGAATTCAAATACCTAGGAACAATAATCACAAATAGAAATGAGATGCACAAAGAAATTAAACATAGGCTTAATTCTGGAAATGCATGCTATTATGCATTGCAGAGACTTTTGACGTCCCAACTCCTTTCAAAAAACGTTAAGCTGAAAATATAAAACCATTGTTCTACCAGTTATATTATACGGGTGCGAAACATGGACTCTTACTTTAAGGGAGGAAAGGAGATTACGAGTATTTGAGAATAAAGTTCTTAGGAAAATTTTTGGACCAAAGAGAGATGAACAGACTGGTGAATGGAGAAGACTACATAACAATGAACTACATGGTCTTTATAGGAAGCCAGATATAATAAGAACAGTTAAGTCCCGTAGACTGCGATGGGCAGGACATGTTGCACGTATGGGGAATGAAAGACGTGCATGGAAACTTCTTGTTGGAAAGCCAGAAGGAAAACGCCCAGTTGGTAGACCAAGAATGAGGTGGGAGAACAACATTAACTATGATTTGAGGGAAGTAGATTATACAGGGAATGATTGGAAAACATTAGCTCAGGATAGGGATGTATGGAGAGCTTATGTCCGTGCGGCCATGAACCTACGGGTTCGATAGTGCCAGTGAAGTAAGTAAGTATAAATAGTATACTATAATATAATATAATATATATAATATAATATAATATAATATAATATAATATAATATAATATAAGTTATAATATAATATAATATAATATAATATATAATATATCCTTCCATAGTAATTCTGCCCGAAAGCAGGTCTTTCACTGCAATCATAGCATTTTCATGCTATGCTTTGCAGCTTTACTAGGGAATTATAGTTGTGGTAGCTTCCCGTTGTTTTCCAACCGGTGAAGGATGATGATGATAAGGATAAGGATGACGATGATGGCCGGATGGTTTTCGGGCACAGTTGGGCCCTAAGCTTCCTGACATTTGTCTTGCAGATGAGGAAAAACCCGATAAAAACCTCACCCAGAAAAACTGCCCGGACCGGGGATCGAACCCGGGCCCGCTGCGTGACCCAGACAGCACGCTAACCTCGAGACCACAACGGTGGGGCTTAATGTAATATAATACAATTCCCTAGTAAAGCTGCAAAGCATAGCATGAAAATGCTATGATTGCAGTGAAAGACCTGCCTTCAGGCAGAATTACTATGGATGGATAATATAATTATTATCATTACCATCATCATTTTACAATGGCACGTATAGTCTTTGATTGTTCGGGGCCTTCACTTGTACCATTGTTCTTCTTATAATTGTGCAGTGCAGTGAAACATGCATTGCAGAAACATGTCGACAGGATTATTTCATGCACTTTTCATTAAAATTGCGGAAATTTAATTAGAGTAGTTGAAAAATAAAATAAGTAGTAATTAAAACTTATGAACGTTGATGAAAGAGCTAGTTGGAATTCATTCTACGATGATCCTCGTTGTTATATCTGAGAAACTGTATAATGATCTAATTTATTTTATTATTTTGGCCTTCAGAACTAGAATAATCAAACAAAGAACATTAAAACATATTAAGTGGCACCGGCATCAATATTTGTGACCTAATGACTTTTGTGTTGTCTATGTTAGAAGGATCTAACTAGTATTAAGAGGAGCATTAAGGAATATAATTGAAAGCTCGATTAAACAGTGAGTGAATACTTTTTTATACGATTCCCGTAAGAAACGAACAAAAAAAATAACTTGTATGAACTTGTAATAAGATATTGTTTCATTTTCTGTGCAATAAGACATTATGAAAGTAACTCAAATGTATTTCAGGGTATAAAATGTGGAATAATTTTTATAGAAAACAAGGAAATGTTTTCAAATTATTTAGCAAATTCCGAAGGAATGAAGTTGTTCTCATATAAATATTTTTGAAAAAATTACAAATCTCTATCAATTCTATCTAATAGACATCGAAAAAAACACACACACACACGGAAACACACACGCACGCGCGCGCGCACACACACACACACACACACACACACATATATATATATATATATATATATATATATATATATATATATATAATCCCGACTCAAGCATTCTTTTTTCTTTTCATATCATATATATGTATGATTAAGAAAGTTTTCTTGGGTTTTCCGCGTCATGGATTCAAGTTCGGCCTCTGGCCACTGAAAATCCACGACGCGGAAAACCCAAGAAAACGTTCTTAATCATACTTATATCCGTGAAAATCTGCATTATAATATATATATTATATATATATATTTAGAGACTCGAGTTCAAATCCCGACTCAAGCATTCTTTTTTCTTTTCATATCATATTTGCCTTCATTGCCAAATGTCAAAAATATATTTATAATATATATATATATATATATATATATATATACGTACACGCAGTCCAGTACTCTGATATCGAGGCAGCGTGCTGCCTTGTCACGCAGCGGGCGGGAATTCCTGATCGGGACAGGCTCCTGTAAGAGTTTCTTTTTTTTCCGGGGTTATTCTTCATCTGTAAGACATATGTCAGGAAGCTTAGGGCCCAACGGTCCCTGAAAATCATCGGCCACCATCATTATCCTTATCATTTGATCATGAACATTCACCGGTGTGAAAAGCAACGGGAAGCTACCACACCTGCAATTCCGTAAGTAAAGATGCAAAGCACAGCGTGAAAATTCTATGATTACAGCGAAAGACCTGCCCTCGGGCAGAATTACTATAAAATAGAATATATAATATGGCCCGCTTGTATTAAAAAAAATGCTAATCCGGATATATAAACATAACGAAATAGGTGCAAAGATATTTGTGGGATTGTATTTGACAAAATTTGTCATTTTCATTCAACATTATCAAATTTACAGAAGCTAATACTGCATGCATGGTCTGATCAATAATTCAACCAAACCATCAACAAAATATACTATCATGGAATGCGACCTCCATTAATGCAAAAATAAAAATAACCACACTCTAAAATATACATTCCTACACAAATGCATTGAAATATTTGTGAAACAATACCAAAATGGAATAATTTTAATTTATATATAAATTTGGTTATGTCATTTGTATTGGTGCTTTTATAGAATTGTTTCAGTAGTTTCAGAAAATGTAAAGATTTCTTGCTAGAAGGAATAAATAAAGAAATAAAAAATATTGATTGATTCAGATAAATATTCTGAAAAGTTGATGTAAACAATATGATGTTAAGCATTTTGTTTAGAATCAGTTTTTAGGCCTATTCGCTTAGCTATTTTTTTTTCGCAACATATCTTAATATTTTTATGAAAGGAATTCTGTGTGATATTAGTTCCAAATACTTCCTTTTATCGACTTTCGAGATTGTTCTAATGAAAAGATTTTTTAATATTTTTTACAGATCTTTACCTATCCTATGTAATAGACACAAAAAATGAGCTTCACTAATATATATATGGTATGATAAGAAAAATAAATGCCTGGACGGGATTCGAACCCGGATCTCTGAGTCTGTACCTCGCTGAGGTACAGCGAGGTACAGACTCAGAGATCCGGGTTCGAATCCCGTCCAGGCATTTATTTTTCTTATCATACCATATTAAGCTTGCATTGCTCAATGTTAAACATTTAATTATAATATATATATATATATATATATATATATATATATATATATAAATTTAGAGGTCCTGAGTTCAAATTGCGGTTCAGGCGTTTACTTTTCTTTTCATGTCATACTAGGCCTACATTGCTAAATGTCAAAATTTAATTATAACATCGAAATAGACAAGTGTTACTGCTATAAAGTAAAAATTCTCTTAAATTTGCTTACTTGTTATAGTAACCATGAGAGGGCAATGAGAACGATTTCCCGCTACCTCTCATGATAGAGAATATATTATATCTTGTCTTGTAAGCCCATGTTTCCCTTAACAGAGATTTAGGCGCTCTCCCCCTACAGGGAAGAATTTGAACCATACTAATTTAGTTACACTTGTTTTCGTATAGATGTCATTTGAGTGGCTCGTGGTCGGCGTTCCGCCTCATACTGACATCTAGGAAACCAATGTAGACAGGAAAAGTTTGCTTAGAGGCCTTTCATTCAAGCTTAAGGATTTTTTACGAGCCTGAAAATCTTCAGACTCGGGACCCACGGCTTAAAGTCCCTCCCAGAGAACTTGCTCCTTGTATTTTTCCATTCTAAAAATCCATCGCCCCCGGCCGGGTTCGAACCCGCGACCTCGAGACCAGAGGCAAAGAGCATAACCACTAGTTCACCGCGGCCGATATATTTTATATAAAGGGGGAAAAAAATATTTGCGTTAGGAGTCCGGATAGCGTAACTGGTAGCGCACCGAAGTATCAATTTAGAGGTCCTGGATTCAAATCCCGGTCCAGGCGTTTATTTTTCTTTTCATGTCATTTAGGCTATATATACATGACCGTTTAACGCACTAGCGGCCGCAATTTTTGTTTTATCATAACCAAACTTGGCATATAGCAACCAATTATAAATGTAAGGTCGAGTTCGTTAACCAGTAATATCGGATCATTAGATGTAGGAGTTCACCTTAAATAAAATGTGAAAATCGCTCTAGCGGTCAAAATTTTTGACGTTTTGCATTGACATTCAGTAGTGTATATGGTTTTAGAATAGAATGACGAAGTTATCAAAACATCACCGAAATCCAAATATTAAAAAATAGCTCTGTCAGCTACTAATGTATCAGTATAGAATAATCTTTAAATTGGCAATGTATTCTGTTAGACATTAGTTAAATTTAATAATATAAGTAATTGTATTTACTAATATACATAATTTACTAATATAAAGCCATATATAAGCCAACAGTTGACTATATACGAAGATAAATACCAATTAGATAGTATAACTGTCACAGGATTGATGATCGGGGCAAGAGGTGCTATACCAGGATTCTTAGCTAAAGTTTGTAATTTCTTAGATTTGGACAAAGTATATCTTTCTAAAATTGCCATCGCTGCCATTAGAGGATCAATTTCAATTTTAAGAAACCATCCTTACAAAATGTCTACTTTATAGATTATACTTCAATTACAATTTGAAATTTTTAATGTATTTCATCAATTTCAAAAGTTAATTGTCTATATTACTTTGTCCTTGTGGCAATCCTCTAATGATGAAAGTTTTATGTAATAAAAGTATTAATAAAGTAGGTGCAATAGAAAAATTAATCAGCAGAAATTATTTAAGTTTGTGTTAAATTAAAAAACAATATTCAAAACGTAAGAACATAGTGTTATGATAGTCTTTTTTATCTTCTGGCACATTAAAATAAGTAAGCATAGAAGGTGAGTTTCTCCAACTTAACAAAAAAAGCTATATTCCGTAAACCAGCAAAATCGGACCATAACTTAGACTTGCTGAGAAATTCGCTTATTTTATGCATTTCCTACGTAAAGGACTTTGTATTTTATTTACTAACCTCTTCCGACATAAATAAGTTAGAAGAGTGCGATTAGTTAATATCTAAACAAATAATAAGCACATGTGAAATGAAGATCTTACCAACTATTGAGGGGAAATCATTATTTGATACAATACACAACACAGAAATTAGGGACAAATGGCATATTCAAGAATAACCAAATTTATTATAGATAGACGAAAATATTGGAAGACACCCGACTTGCAAAAAGAGGTAAAGAAGATAGACCAATGGACGGGAGAAGAATAAGAGGAAGACCAGCCAAGAGATGGATAGACAGTGAATGCACATCCAGTACGTCTTCCTCCGAGGAGTGATTTTGGAAATAAAAAGGTTGGAAATCCTACAAATTATGATTAAGAAGAAGAAGAAGATTAGTGAATGAATTATTTCATAGCAATTGCGTCACTACCAAATGTAAACTGCCGCATCTTTGCCTCATTTCTCTTATTTCATATCTCTGCAGTTCAACATTTAAGCTAGTCTTTTTAAACTGAAGTAAAAATATATATCGATTGTATACTCATAATTTTAAAAAATTAAGTTATGAATCTTGTACATCCTTGTGGCCCAGGCAACAAGTCGCTGGGGACATTCACGTCCGTATTCAAGAGCCAGCACAAGATGAACAAGGGCCGTCATTAGCGCTGGTCCCTTAGGTTCAGTATATTGAGCACCAACAACGGGTTAAAGTGAACTAAATGTCGCTATAATACATTTCTTGCGTCAACAATTTATCATTCATTACGTTGTCGCCCTCCTTACATTCAAACTTCTGGAAATGCGCAATATTTAAATATTTCATCTGGAATGAGAGATTGATTTATTGAAAGAGTTTTAGACTTGTATTTAATGTAACTCACAATTGTATCCGGATCTTCAAACATCATTAGTTACTTCACGTAGTTTTTCTCCGTCGTCAATTGAATAGTTGTCCCGAAAAGAGATATAACCCACAAACTACAAATTTGGGGAAAACGAAAAAAAAACATAAGCCTATAATGTATTGACGTAGACTTTCACGGCCGGAGTTGGTATGATGATCTTGAAGAAGATTTTCGGGCTGTAGGCCGTGGTCGTGAGGCTTGTAGTTCCCCGACAGACAGACAGCGGACAGAATTGCCAGTCTCAAGACAACCTTGAGGATGCCAGACGCAGTCTCTGGCGAAACGTCGGGGAACTACAAGCCTCACGGCTTACAGCCCGAAAATCTTCTTCAAGATCATAAGCCTATAATGTTCATTTTGAGGCTATTGCCTTATTATATCATATACTTTTTAATCTCTCCTCCTATTGGAATCGTACACAGCCAATTTGAATGCAAAATAACATGTTAGTAACTAAATATAACAATTTAATACAGAATTGAGTGCAAAAGTGATCTATCTCTATAGAGTGGAAAAATGATATAACACATATTTATCTAAAAATGCTATAATAAGAAATAGAAAATCCAGACAAAAGAAAAATAGAAACTGCAGAATTGAAGTTCTTACGTTCAGTAGTAGGTGTGACAATTTTGGACAGTAAAAGAAATGAAGATGTTAGGAATGATTTAAATATTTTAAATTTAACAAATAGAATTGACAATATGAGAAACAAACCAATAGGACATTTACTAGATGTGAAGATTCATTAAATCCCACTTGATGTGAAACAGGTCAAAGGCCAAACTCCATGAAGTAAAAGAAGAAGAAGAAAATACTTATTGAACACTGATTCAGTTTAAAAAATTAACTTAATCAGTTTTCAATATTTATTTTTCCATTTAATGTTATATCGTTAGACTCTTTGTGCCTTTCTTATTTTCACTTTATGTCTCTAGGATTCTGATTAGAATTCACGGAACTGTAATGGAATGAATTGCACATGTGCAATAATTGTTTTTCTGCACTGCTTACTAATGACTTGCTCATGACTTGCTTCCGCCATTTTTATTGCATATAGATCACTATTCGCGCGAAAGCCAACTTTTAAAAATAAATAAAACAGGTCTGGAAGTGAGTATGGATAATTTTACATGCATCATGCCGTGATACTCTCCAGATAGATCACTAAGCCACTGAAAATTCCTTTCGAACTGTTGTGGGTTAGGTCTATTTTCGGGGCAACTATTCAATATTGCTTATGGTTAATTGGATTTTTTATTAGACTACCACAATTCATCATCATTATCATCTTCAATAACAGTCAGGGATTAGGCCATTGGCCTGTTCCGCTTCAGGATAGAAATTGATCCCTCCATCCCTTCTTAGTTCTTCCTGGATCTCTTCGCCCTGTGGGTCTGTAGTTGAATAGCTATAGAGGTAGTCTATTATTTGGCATTCTAAGGAGGTGTTCATGCTAATTATTTTGGTATATTTCAGTGGTTTCAGTGATTGCTGGTGTGTTGAGAGCTTTGCTGATTTCTTCATTTCGCATGTGGTCATAAAGCGTATAACCCGCTAAAGGTCTTAGTAACTTCATTTCTGCAGCTACTATCCTATTTAATTTGCATGTAGGTAAATGGGTTTCAGATCCATAAAGTAAGTTGGGAGAACCATTGTTTTATAAAATGTTAGAATAGACTACCATAATTAATTAATCTATTAATACATAATGGCACAAAGAGTAGGGCGCGTGTAGGCAAACAGTTTCAGACACTTTTGAAATCCAGAAGGGGTTGAAGCAAGGAGATGCACTATTCTCCTCTACTAGTTAATTTTGTACTAGAGCATGCCATAAATCTTTAGAGAATGAGGAAGGCTTACAACGAATGGCGTTATAAGCTGTTAGTTTATGCCTGATGATGTAGTATTATTGGCCGATAGCGAGGAGATACTAAAGACCAACACGCACACACTATTGAGTAACACTAAGAAATTAGGACTGGAAGTAAATATCAGTAAAACTAAATATATGGTCACACGTAGAAATTCAGTATATACTGGAAATGGACCAGCTAATGACAAATGAGGGAAATTTTGAGGAAGTTGCTGAATTCAAATACCTAGGAACAATAATCACAAATAGGAATGAGATGCACAAAAAATTAAACATAGGCTCAATTCTGGAAATGCATGCTATATGCATTGCAGAGACTTTTGATGTCCCAACTCCTTGAAAAAACGTTAAGCTGAAAATATATAAAACTATTATTCTACCAGTTATATGTATGGGTGCAAAACATGGACTCTTACTTTAAGGGTGGAAAGGAGATTACGAGTATTTGAGAATAAAGTTCTTAGGAAAATTTTTGGACCAGAGAGAGACGAACAGACAGTGGAATGGAGATGACTTCATAACAATGAACTACATGGTCTTTATAGGATGCCAGATATAATATGAACAGTTAAGTCTCGTAGACTGCGATGGGGCGGACATGTTACACGTATGGGAAATGAAAGACGTGCATGGAAACTTCTTGTAGGAAAGCCAGAAGGAAACGCCCAGTTCGTAGACCAAGAATGAGGTGGTAGAACAACATTAACTATGATTTGAGGGAAGTAGATTATACAGGGAATGATTGGAAAGCATTAGCTCAGGATAGGGATGTATGGAAAGCTTATGTCCGCGCGACCATGAACCTACGGGTTCGATAGTGCCAGTGAGTAAGTAAGTAAGTAAGTAAGTAATATTTTTTTCGGGGTTTCATACTGTTTATTATGTAATCCGACACAAATCTATGTACTTTATAATCGTTCGTTTTTTATTAGCATTAATAAATATTAAAATAATTTATCTTGTAGGATATATTCATCCCCGTGGTTTCGGGGTAGTTTCGATGCCTTGTACAAAGCGGGCTCGGGTTCGATCTATAGTCGGGACTTTTCCCCCACATGTAGGACAAATTTCATGAACCTTTAAGGCCAAAATGGTCCCCGAACATCATATGGCGATCATAATTATCATTATCGTATTCGCTAAAGTTTAGTATAAGTGTGTGCGTGAATAGTGTGTTTGGACTTATGTTGTTTGTCTTAGAGAAGCCCCGACATTGAGCTGAACACTCATTCGGGGAGGCCCTCCATGTCCTTGTGCGGTCAAAAAAAGTATGTATGTGATCCATCGTTAAAATCCCTCTCTCGACAGATCGTGTCACTGTAAGTTCCGTAAAAGTTTCTATTAGGTGAGAGGTTAAACTGCGTTAACAGAAAAAAATAATAATAATAATAATACGTAATGATAATGTAAAGTGATCCTACTACAAGCCATAGGAATCCCTAGGGGTAGTAGGAGGTTAAGGCAATCGACACGAGATGGTTTTCAGCCCTAAGTACGCCCATCTTCACCCTCGGAACAAATTCTGGTACTCAATTCCGTTAAAGGCTGAGTCGACCAAGAAGGGATGGTGTCATCAGAAGGTTTAGTTCAGTTTAAAAATCCTGACCTACCGGGACTCGAACCTCGATCTTCCAGCTTATAGTGTATTTCCTTAACCGACTACGCTACGGTGTGCCCCCAAACGCGCATTAACTGCATTTAATATAAAATTTCATAAACATATTGTCCAATGCCACCAAATTATTGTACGACATTTCTGGCATTCTATTCTGGCATAGAGCGAATTGTAATCCGTTTCTGTGGTTGGGGAGCCTGGAAAGCAGTGTTAGTTTATTCCGATGATATGATGGGTGATAAATGATAACGAAATTCCACGAGGGTCCTTAGACCTAAACTTAACCTAAATTCCAGACCATGGGCAATCACAGGTAAAATTCCCATCCAAAGAATGATTCCTGAGAGAGATGAATTTGGTTAGATTTACGTGGTCCGGTTACCAGCCCAGACGCACAACCACACTCCCTAGTGGATCGAGAATTTATTTCTGAGTTCCCTTCTCCTAGACGGGTTGCTAAACCAAAGCTACCTACCGCTTGTCTAGCAGATTTCCTCTTCCGCATTCTTTATGTTAAAATAATTTTCTTCCTCCGTTTATGAAGCCATTGGGGTTCCCGCTTTAGAGCCAGTGAAAAGATGGACAGAACAGCTGTGAGGCGGGACAGGTAGTTTGCCTAGTCCGTGAGATGAAGAAAAAGAAAAATTCCTGTGGACTGATCAGGAATATAATTCCAGATCTCATGAACTACGAGGGCGAATCAAATATAAACCGGAATTATTGTTTACAATTTTATTTAATTAACAAAAAATACAAAACCACCACCTCATTTTTCTACATAGTCTCCTGTATTTCCAACACACTTTTGCTATCGATTGGCAACTTTTTGATGCCGTCCTTGAAGAATGAGGGATGACGTGTAGTCAGCCAATTGCGCACGAACTCCTCTACCGCTGCATTGTCACCAAACCGCCTTCCTCCCAGGTCTTCTTTCAGTGGCCCAAACAAATGGTAGTCACAGGGTGACAAATCTGGACTGTAAGGAGGATGTTCCAGAGGTGTCCAATGCATTTTCGTCAGTTTTTCTTGTGTCAACCGAGCAGTGTGTGGCCTTGCATTGTCATGCAGCACAATCACATTTCGGATCGGTTTCCGGCGGATTTTCGGAATTTGAGTTTATCACTGATGATGGCTTGAATACTTCCCAAGCTTATTCCAACGTGTGAAGCAATTTCAGAAATTGTTACGCGCCGATCCTCCTCAATAAGGTCCCGTACAGCACGAATGTTGTCTGCAGTGATGCTTGTTCGTTGCTGTCTTTGGTGGGGCTCATTTTCCCACTGAATCCCGGCCCGCTAATTTTTTTTTTGCGCGTCAATCATACACCTGCGTCTTCGAAAGGGTTGCTTCCCCGAACTGCGCATGGAGCCTTCTCAAAATTTCAGAAGGTTTAGTGCTTCTTTCTTTCGCCAAAAACTTAATAATAATGCGTTGCGCAACAGGCGTGTGTACCTCTGTGTGTACTGAAGCAAGCGATCGCTCTTTGGTGTGCGACACACCACGATCCCTACTCCAGACATCCCCACCAACTTCCCTTCCAAATCGCAACCTTTGCAGTTCGCTACCAGATCCTCCAGAAACAAATTCCGGTTTATATTTGATCCACCCTCGTATAGTCAGAAGCTCTGACCACGAGATTATAAAGCTGCTTGTACGTAACTTATACAAAACATACAAAATGCGAAATTGTGTAGTCAATTTGTTAGTCTGTGAAAATATATTTAATATAAATGGATTGCGCACAAATGTGCAAAGGTGATAACACAGCACTTTAACAATCACTAACACTTTAGGTTTGTCTTGCGTACTCACTAATTGTTTTTGTTGTTTTTTTACATGTTTCGACGTGATATGTTTCGCATTTCTGTTCACATACTTCGCATATGCATGACATCTTCGGGTTATGGAATGTTTTATCTCTACACATTAGGTGGTGGAATCCATGCACGCTTAATATTGTGTAGACGCGTCGTATCTGGAAATTTTGTTTCTGTCCAGTTCCTGTCTATCATGGCTCCAGTGCATACTTCCTCTCTTTTTCAGCGTAGTCTTTGGGAAGTCCTGTAAATAGAGGGTATCATTGAATAAATCCGGCCATAATTGCAAATATTGTGTCTTCTTTGATATTTTATTTAAAATTAAGATTTATTTAATTTCTATTTATTTGGGAAGCTCATGTTCCGAGGATTCCGAGATGATAGTAGGTATGCTGTTTTCAAGTCCTCGATAAGGAAAGTCTCCCTTGCCAGTAGATATGCACTAGACGGTTTCTTGTCGTTTTTGATACTCCTATTGCTCTTATTATGTATGTAGCTTTCACTTTTTTCCAGCGTGTTTAGATTAGCTTCTGTAAGATACGGCCATATGATTTCTATCCCGTAAGTTATTATTGGGAGGATCTTTGCATTGAATGGTTTCACGCTGAATTCCAGGCTAATATCAATACGTTACTACATAGTGCGGGTAAATTGTCTCTATTGATCCGTAGCTGTCAATCTGGTCAGAAATTGTAACGGGTGCTTCATATGCGAAGTGAATATAAAGGGAATTGAATTATATAGAAAATACAATCAATGAGATATACGTTAAAATGTCAGGTAAAGTGGATCCCTCACTCATTGTCAGTTCCATAATCCTTTCTCATCAATAGTACATATCATCTGTCACACGTCAAAACAAGCTCACTGGGTTAGCTAAAATCATTATTTTTCATTTTTCGCATATAATCAATTTATCAACTTACCAAGCGAGTCGGATCAAGGAGATGCGTTTAAGACTCGTACTCGCGCGGTTCTGGTTTCAAACTCGGTGCAAATCAACCTACTCTATTTTTTTCTTAAACTTAACGACAAACATTACAGTGAACTACATGGTCTTTTTTTAAACATTTTCCAATGCCGTCATTTTAACACAGTTCCAATAATGGATCATATTATAATGATATTGTGAAAAGAAAACTAATGTCTGAACAGTGGACCTCTAGTTCTACGTACTAGTGTGCAGCCCACTACACCATTCTAGACTTGGCACAAACATTAACAATTCTTTCCACATATACAAATCTATAATTCTCGTTTCGTTCGTCCGCTGCCAGTAGGTGACACTATCATCGCCAACGCGGGCTTCGTTTAGAAGTATTTATATTTGAGAATTTTACACCACCACTTTTATAAGCAGTAAACGATGGTTATATAACGTTGAACTAGAGATCCACGGTTTCGATTTCTGGTACAGACATTAATTTTTCTTTTCACAATATCAGTAACATAGTCTTTATAGGAGCCAGATGTAATAAGAACAATGAAGTCTTTTTCGGTAGGCTGTGATTGGTGGGACATGTGGCACGAATGGGGACGAAAGACGTGCATGGAAGCTTCTTTTTGGAAAATCAGAGGGAAAACGCCCAGTTGGTAGACCAAAATGTGGTGGGAAAATAACATTACCCAAGATTTGAGAATATAGATTATAACAGGAATGATTGGAAAACATTAGTTCAGGATAGGGATTATGGAGAGCTTATGTCCTGCGCGGCCATGAATCTACGGATTCGATAAGGCCAAGTGAGTTAGTTATGAACGCGAGCCGTCATATCTCCCGCTATAAGTTTAGGTTATACGAGGGTAAAGGGAGAATTCGCCCTCTACTGCCAATAAGGATAAGGTTGTAGTGTGAGTAGATTGCTGCCACAACCAATCACTGCTCTTGACGCAACTATAGCGCGCTAGTAAGGTTTGAAATAGCTGAGATGTTGTCACTGTATGTCTGCTAACCGCATACATAAAGCGTTCATTCCCACTGAATATCCATATCGGCAACTCTGTCGTGGAAACGTCAGGGCCGGAGAATCAGTGCATGTAGTATAGTTAGACTTAGAGGCAAAATGGTGGATTGTAACTTCATTACCCGGACTCTCTCTTCTTTTACTCTATCTCATTTAACGTCTTCCTCTGTAGGTATTTTTACGTGTCCTACGCCATCTGCGCCTTACAAGGTCCAAGACCTGTTGGAAAAGAATTATAAACTCTGAATAACCTATCTTCTTCTTTTTCTTCTTCACTTCACAGGCAAACTAGTTATTCAGCTTCACAGTTGTTCTGACCATCTTTTCACTGGCCTTCCTACGTTTCCTTCATCCTCTTGACTTGTAGTTAAATGCTGCTTTTGGTAATCTTGTTACATTCATTCTTTATACATGTCTAAACCGTTAGTCTCTATATTCTTTGATTTATCATTTAATGGATATATAGTTAACTCTGTTCTTATACTCGTATCTTCATTATTTTTTCCGATCCAATCTTGTACAGCCTTGTATTCTTCTAAGGAAGCTCATTTCTATGCTTTGTATTCTACTTTGTAATTTTTTGGCCATTACTCAAGTTTTTCTCCCATAAAGTAATACAGCAACTGCCAATGTTTTATGAAACATCAATCTAATATCTCTTCTTGTTTTGTTCTTGTCCCGCGCCGTAGCCGAGCGGTTAAGGTAGGAAGCCTTGGCGCAGAGCTACGGGACTTGCGCTGGTTCGAGTCTCCATGGGGGAAGAAATTTTGTCATGGTATTTCGGTCAGTATGGGGACCGGTGCCCACCCAGCATCGTGAGCAAGTGGGTAGCTACAATAAGTAGCGCGCTCCAGTTGAGGAACCAGCTATAACGGTTGGGGGACTGGACATGCTAACCACATGTCACCCCTACACTGGCTGTTGATCATCTACCTCTGTGATTGACACATGTGGATGTGAAGGGCCAGCAGCCGGCTGGTAAAAGGGCAACCGCTGAAAAGTGGAAAGACCCTCAATCGGATCGGTTTTGTTCTTTAATATTTTATGTATAGTTCCGCATATCATTTGTAATTTCGATCGTTTCATATTTATGCCACTTCCAGTTTTTGTGTTAATAGTAAAATTACAACCCAAATAATTAAAATTTGATACTTGTTCTAGAGGCTTGTTTATTATGATTTTTGATCATATATGCTAATTTCCCCAAAATTTCATTATTTTGTGTTTTTTTCTTTTGATATTATTATCACTATTATTATTATTATTTATTATTATTATTATTATTATATTATGTATTATTATTTTGAATGTACAGGGAGATGTAGATAATAAAATACTGTGTGTTTAGATAGACGTATAATTACATTCTATTTTATTATCTTCATATCTTATTTTCGCAAAATATTCCAAAGTGATTTCTCAGATAACTTAATGTCATTTATAAGATCGAAAATTAAAATAAAAATAAAAAAAATGTTTAAAAACAAATAATATTAGGAGAATTAAGCCCTATACAATAGGCCCCTACTATGTATATATTGATTCATTCATTTTGTTTCAATTACCGTAATTAAAGTCTATATATATATATATATATATAGATATAATTTAATACCGTAATAATTTCGGAAGACAAGTAACTATTTATAGCCTACAGAAACACAGATTTAATCAGACCTGAAAGTTATTTATTCCTTATTATTTCTGTATATTTATTTAAGTTATTTTCTAAGTAATTATAGCCCTATTTATTAGTAACCCTATGAGTTGTATTATAGTCTATGTGAATATGTGAATGAAGTGGTAAAATGACATTTTGTATAATGAACGGTGATGGTATTAACCAATCACAATGCTTGTTACAATGTTATTATAAGATGTGCCACACTAATTCATAGCTTTTTAAAATTGCACATAGCTAAGAAGCAATAGTTAAAATTGAGTGATTAGTAATTTATTATTGACTCTTAATAAACGCGTAAGACTTTGACAAACGTCAAGCTATTTTTGACTAATATTGATGAAACCGGCATCAATGGTTACATTTATTTAATATTTATTAATAAAACAAACAGAAAAACAAACGAGTTAGATTTATTTAAATATAATATAATAATAATAATACTAATAATAATTAATAATATAATAATATAATAATAATAATGCTTTAATTATCGGGCAGAGTTAAGGTCAAGGCCTTCTCTTCCACTAAACCAGCGAATAGTAGAATGATACAAAAAATTACAAACATACTACAATTTTAAGATATTATTAAAATCTAGGAGTATATTAAATAGATGGAAATGTTACTTTAATCAGCTATTAAGAATGTACATACAGGAACAGGACATTGAGGAGGATAAGTTACAGACAGCAGAAAGCAATGCTAGTAGCAGAGCCAAGTGCATTAGAATTGAAATGGCGATTGAAAAATGAAGATGTATAAAGCATCAGGTCAGATGAGATCCCAGCAGAACTGATAAAATC
Source organism: Diploptera punctata (assembly GCA_030220185.1). Classification (NCBI taxonomy): domain Eukaryota; kingdom Metazoa; phylum Arthropoda; class Insecta; order Blattodea; family Blaberidae; genus Diploptera; species Diploptera punctata. Next base: position 14,085 of record JASPKZ010003364.1, on the reverse strand, counting down.
AGGGGGAGAAAATTGAGGGACAAGATACGCTGGTTCCTAGTATGATTTGGAAAAAAAGAACTCTTCCAGATGAATGGAAGGAATCAATTATCATACCAATTTATAAGAAAGAGAGATAAACTGATTGCAACAACTACAGGGCATCTCATTACTTTCAACTTCGTACAAAATTCTAACAAATATATTAGTAAGCAGACTTGCTCCTATAGTGATGGGACATTCTAGGAGATCTCAATGTGCATTGAAAAGAAACAGGTCTACAACAGATCAGATTTCAGTATAAGACAGATTTTAGAGCAAGAAATGGGAATATAATGGTACTGTACATCAACTATATGTAGACTTCAAAAAAGCATATGAGTAATTAAGAGGGGAAGTTTATAGTAGCCTGCTGAGTTTGGAATTCCTAAAAGTTAGTTATACTTATACGAATGTGTCTAAATGGCACAAAGGTAGGACAAATATATTAGTAACAGATTTACTCCTATATTGATGACATTCTAGGAGATCATCAATGTGCATTTAGAAGAAACAGGTCTACAACAGATCAGATTTTCAGTATAAGACGATTTTAGAGAAGAAATGGGGAATATAATGGTACTGTACATCAACTATATGTAGACTTCAAAAAAGCATATGATTCAATTAAGACGGAGAAGTTATATAGTATCCTGCTCGAGTTCGGAATTCCTAAAAAGTTAGTTAGACTTGTACGAATGGGTCTAAATGGCTCAAAGTGTAGGGTGGCGTGTAGGCAAACAGTTTCAGACACTTTTGAAATCCAGAAATGGGTTGAAGCAAGGAGATGCACTATCTCCTCTACTATTAATTTTGTACTAGAGCATGCCATAAATCTTTAGAGGATGAAGGAAGGCTAACACAACTGAATGGTAGTAATAGCTGTTAGTTATGATGGATGATGTAGTACTACTGGCGATAGCGAGGAGATACTAAAGACAACACGCACACACTATTGAGTAACAATAAGAAATTAGGACTGGAAGTAAAATAATCAGTAAAAACTAAATATATGGTCACACACGTAGAAATTCAGAATATAATGGAAATGGAAGCTAATGACAAATGAGGGAAATTTGAGAGAAGTGGCTGAATCCAAATACCTAGGAACAATAATCACAAATAGGAATGAGATGCACAAAGAAATTAAACATAGGCTCAATTCTGGAAACGCGTGCTATAAGCATGCAGAGACTTTTGATGTCCCCAACTCCTTTCAAAAAGTTTAAGCTGAAACATATATAAAAACTATTATTCTACCAGTATATATATGGATGCGAAACATAGGACTCTGACTTTAAGGGAGAAAGGAGATTACGAGGATTTGAGAATAAAGTTCTTAGGAAAAATTTTTGGACCAAAGAGAGATGAACAGACAGGTGAATGAAGAAGACTACATAACAATGAACTATATGGTCTTTATAGGAACCAGATATAATAAGAACAGTTAAATCTCGTGGAGACGCGATGGGAGGACATGATTGCGCGTATGGGGAATGAAAGACGTGCATGGAAGCTTACTTGTAGGAAGCCGAGGGAAAACCCCAGTTGGTAGACCAAGAACGAATGGTGGAGAACAACTTAACTATGATTTGAGGGAAGTATATTAGACGGGAATGATTGGAAAGCATGAGCTCAGGATAGGGATGTGTGGAGAGCTTATGTCCGCGCGTCCAAGAACCTACGGGTTCGATAGTGCAGTGCAAGTAAGATTATGAAAATAGTAAGTAAGTAAGATATTATTAAAATACAGACTAAACAAAATGCAATGATGATGTGCATCTAAGGCTAGATAATACTAACAAAAACATAGACTATAGTAAAATTAAAATGATCATAAAATAGAGTAAGTAGCTTCCTAGATGATTATTAATGGAATGCTCTATATAGTTAGTTATGCGATTAATGTTTTCAATTGTGTCGAACTTAAGATATCAGTTTAATTTGGATTTAAATAGTGATTTACAGTTCCTGATATGACTGGGGAAGTGAGTCCCATGCTCTAGTCATAGAAATTGTATAAGATTCCGAGTATAGACCATGTCCTGTGCTGTGGTATCAAAAGTAAAGAAGAGTCTTGTGATCTTGTTCCATAAATTGTGATGAGCCGATAAATTTTGAAAATGTGTTGTTAAATTAACTTGGTAACATATGTGTTGCAGAATATGGAATAGTAAAGTATGTGTAGTGTAAATATATGCCGAATTACACAATATACAACAATAACTTAGAGTGTTACATTTATTTTGATTTTCCTGCAGTCCGACACATTAAAATATAATAGGACACAGGAAATCAAGGGTTTTACAAGATTGCTCCAAGGTGTCAACATTTAAAAGTTAAAATTTAGATAACTCATTTTCATTTATTACTTAGAAAGAGACCGGATTATATGCATTTGCATATTTATACCTTTTTCGCCTGAAATTGAAATTTTTAACTAAAAACTCTTAATAACGCAATTTTTCGTGCTATATTTACATTTTACATGTGTGTTGTTTACAATGAACATTTCAAGGCCATCAAAAGTTTAGTAAACTATTTCGATAGTGCAGAGGCTTTGACAGTGCATGGAAGCATTTAAACGATTCCAGTATTTAAAAATAAAAATTGCTGTGGATTAGCACTCATTTTTCCCATATACCTGCAACTATTAAAAATCTTGAAACTCAAGGTTTGGCGTTGATTGAATCTACTCAGTTAATGGATAAAATCCGTCAACTGAACTCCTTATTTCCGAAGGTATTCCCAAGCAAACTTAAGGAAAAGTTTGAAAACATTTTGAGCGATAAAACCCAGGCTTTGAACCTTGGTGTCAAATTAATAGTCTTATAAAATGGGATGGGCAAGCTTTTACCAGAAAGAATAAGCGCCAAAATAACAATCAAATTCAAACACTGCCCAGTTACTTCAGTTGACGTAGAACAGTCCTTTTCTGTTTATTAAAAATATTTGAGCGATCGAAGACACAAACCTTACTACCGAACATTTTGAATAGGACCTGATCGTTTCTCTTTACAATAGTAGCAAAATGTATAATATTTTAATTTGTTGAACAGTACTTTTACCTGTTACTGATTGATAATTTATCATCTATCAGTGATAAGTGATAATATTAATAAATAGATAATAAAAATAATAAATATTATGTTAATTTAGAAATAAAATATATAGTTTTTTATTTCAGGATTGTTTCTGTTATTTACTCAGGTATCCTCAAGCAAAATATACAATTAATATCTAATAATATACTAAAAATATCTAATAAAGTAATAATTAGTTTTTTGTTTTTATTGTGATATTGCATGTATTGACTTTTTCATGCATATTTTAGTACTTTCATACATATCTGAAAGCTTATTTCGAGTTTGTTGCATATAATCCGGTCTCTAACTATAATAAACTGATTTCTTCACAGGTCTATGGGCCTAATTCCAAGACGTAGAAGAAGAAGAATAAAACTGATTTTAGCGAATTTCAAAGGAATAAGGCTTTATCGATCCTACTTCGTTAATTTTTTTTGTAACTGAACTCAGTATATAGCAATCGAAATAGTAAAGTCGAGTTCGTTAACCAGCAAAATCGGACCATACGGTGTTGGGGTTACCTGAAGCGAAAATTTAAACATCACAGTAGCGGCAATAATATTTTATGCAAAGAAAGTCAAGATATGTCATTTAAAAAACTAGAAAATTATTTAATAAAAATATAGCGAAATCTGACCAGGATTTACCTGGAACCTAAAATTTTAAAAAATAGTTTTTTTTTTTTCCCCCGCTACAAACTCGATTTAAAATATTAAAATATTAAATAAAATACTGGGGCAGTATCTGTCACAACAAACCCAACTTAAGAATTCCTAGTCTCTTTGAAGGCAATATATGTATGGCCCCTTCGCATAAAATGTTTCCCTCTACTTACTGTGGGAATTGACGCTGGAAATTTCCCCAAAATAAGATCATTATTATATTTAGTCTCAATTCCCATTCATTCTAATATTTTTTTGTCGAATGCCATAAGGTTGTCTTTTATGACAGTTCTGGCTTTCTCCACTGGCATTTCCGGAATTGTAATTAATTTCTTAGGTTGGGACACGTGAAAGGCGGAGTTACGTTACCCCGATGATACGATGGGTGATAAATGATAATGAAGCGCCAGGAGAGTTCTTGACCTGAACTTAACCTAAATTTCAGACCATGGGCAACCACAGGAATAATTCCCTTTAAGAAGAAAATAATATCGTCTGACCGGGAATCGAACCCGGAGACCGTCCATGAACGGAATCGTAACCCGGGACCCATGAACAGTAGCTAGTAACGTGGCTGGTCTCATTCTGATATATTTTATCTAATTTGCATTTCTTTTAACTATTCTCATGTTTCATTTATTAATATTATTCATATAGGCCTATATGGGGTCATATATACCTGTATATCAGTACACGGTTTTAAAAACATGATTTTAATTACTCGATAAAGATTTTTTTAAAGAAATCAATTTCAGTTGAGAACAACTGATAGGCCTATATCAGGTACGTATTTTAATTATATTATTTTTAGTCTGATCATCTTACCTCAATATTAATGTTGATTTGTTCTCGGACATGTTTCAAAATAATTCTGTTTTATTGTAAGCTTGTCTGGAGGTAAGATGATCAGACTATAAATAATATAATAAAAAAAACTCAAAAATACCACTTCCCCTAAAATTAAAGAACGTATTTTTGTATTCTTACATTTTAATACATAACCTCAACTGTGATTTACAATGAATTTTTATAAGTTAATTGACACTCTGGTTAATTGACAAAAGAAAGGATATATTCCGTACGCCAGCAAAATCGGACCAAAAGTTCGACTTGCTGAAGAATTCGCTTAGTTTACGTAGTCTCCTGCGTGACGGACTTGTATCCATTTTGAAACTATCTCTCACACTATAAACATTAATCTCTTCCACTTGCTGAATCGGGATGAACATTTAATGTTGGTACATTTTTGTAAGAGTGAAAGAGCAAACATATGCGAGAAACAAGGTAGCTGCACATCGGTACCATCCATCTAATTCTTAGTGTATCCATTTTTTTGTCTTTATTCTCGATGCTGGATCCTGGCATCCCTTCACACGCGTTCTCATAATTAAATCAGGAGTCAGGAGTCCGGAGATAAATCATTTGGTGGCAGACAGCTGATCGGTCAAGCTGTCCACACTCCTGCATCCAGCCTCTCTACAGGGACACTCGCAAATATTCATACTAGCGTTGAAATGAATGTACAAAAATTCAGTTGAGATTACATTTAAAACTGGTCCCTGTAAGAAAAATCCTAAGGAACGTACCTATTCAAGTTATGAGATAAAGATATATTTGTAATTTTTTTTATAAATCATCATCGATCCTAGTTACTGAAGAGGCCCATATAGGCGTACGCCTTCTTCAGAAGTCTACGACATTATCTTTATTCGAAGCCACTGTTTTTAACTCTCAATATCCTGATGTCTTTAAATGCACAATCTTTCCATTCCAGTCTTCATCTACCAAGTTGTGTGTATGTTTTTTTTATCTACCAAGTTGTGTTTTTTTTTGGGTCCCCAAAATTATATGGCCATCATCATCATCATCCTTATTATCATCATCATCATCCCTCCTTTTTTTCCTCTCTGGCTTTGATTTTTATAAATTTAATCACACACACACACACACACACACACATATATATATATATATATATATATATATATATATATATATATAGTATTTATATATTATATATATATATCCACCGCTGTGGTCTCGAGGTAGCGTGCTGCCCGGGTTCGATCCCGGTCGGAGCAGTTTTTCTGGGTGAGGTTTTTATCGGGGTTTTTCCTCACCTGTAGGTCAAATGTCAGGAAAACTTTAAGGCCCAAACGGTCCCCGAAATTATATGGCCATCATCATCCTTTTCATTATCATCATCATCATCATCATCATCCTTCACCGATGTGGAAAGCAACGGGAAGCTACCACACCTACAATTCCCTAGCAAAGCTGCAAAACATAGCACGAAAATGCTATGATTGCAGTGAAGGACCTGTCCTCGGGCAGAATTATTACGGATGGATATATATATATATATATATATATATATATGTATGTGTGTGTGTGTGTGTGGCGTGCGTAGTTAAATGTATAAAAATCAAAGGTTAGAATGGGCTGGATATTTAATGAGAATGCCCATATATATTTTTTCTAATTACATATATATATATATATATATATATATGACATGATTACAAAAATAAATGCCTGGATTTGAACTCGGACCTCTGAATTGGTTACTTCAGCGTGCTATCCGTTACACACCACCGGGCAAATCTAGTACAAACATTTATTTCTCTTAAATATTTATTATCACATTATTACGAGATTGTAGCGAGAACTCGGTCTCTCACTGCCACCTGGTAGCTAGCTACTATAACAAGTAAGCAAATAAAAGAGAACATTTTTTACTTCATAGCAGTGACGGCTTTATCGAGGTAATAAATAAATAAATAAATAAATAATAAATAAATAAATATATATATATATATATATAATATATAGTCCACCGCTGTGGTCTCGAGGTGGCGTGCTGCCTTGTCACGCAGCGGGCCCGGTCGGGGCAGTTTTTCTGGGTGAGGTTTTTATCGGGGTTTTCCTCACCTGTAATACAAAGTCAGGAAAACTTTAAGGCCCAAACGGTGCCCAAAAATCATATGGTCATCATCATCATCCTTATCATTATCATCATCATCATCCTTCACCGGTGTGGAAAGCAACGGGAAGCTTGCCACACCTACAATTCCCTAGTAAAGCTGAAAGCATAGCATGAAAATGTTATGATTGCAGTGAAGGACTTGCCTTCGGGCAGAATTACTATGGATGGATGGATATATATATTATATACGTGACGTAATTGCAGTTGTCCAGGTTTTCGGGAGAAAAAAACGTCAGTACTATAAAAACGTCTGGTATGTTATTTGCAATTATTTCATTTTGGGATATTGGCGTCGAGAGCCATAACATAGGCTTACCAGATAATAAAATAGGCCTATAAAGATATCTGTTATTTATGTTAATCAATTGAGTTGGTGTTTACTGATAAAATCCATTATCTATTAATTAAATAAAAATAGAACGTAGTTTTTATTTGATTTTCATATTTATTATAAATTCAGTGACAGCTGTTTCGGTACATTGTACCTTCTTCAGACATGTTAACAAATTATGAATTGTGTTCCAACTGATCTAAGCAACAATACAACAATATTTATTTAATTTTTTTTAATTTAGCAAAGGGATTCATTCAAATCAAGTGAGAATTTAACAGTTTGTTACTACTTTTAAATTTATAATTTCTACAGCCTCCAAAAGATCTAACTTCTTACCCTTATCACAAACATGTAAAATTTCACAGCCGGTTGTCAGCCCTGCGTGAAGGCCTCCTTTACTTCCAGAACAAGCGTCTGGTACTCATTTCCATAATGCCGCCAGAAAAGTTTGGGTCTCGAACACTATACCCTCCGGATTGTAGCGTAGTGCCTCAACCAATACGCTACGGCGTGCCCCACCAAAATATTACTTACTCCAAATTAATTTTTTGGATAGGCCTATGCATCTCTTAGACAAGACAATTTTAAGACAAAACACGCCATTCATACTAAACATGGCAAATATGTTAATGAAGATTATAATGGTCACATGAAAATCAGGGACCATTTGGGCCTTCAAGCTTCGTGACATATGTAATAAAGGTGAGGAAAAACCGGAAAAATAGCATCACACAAATTTGTCTCCACCGGGATCGAAGCCGGGCCTGCTACGTATGAGCCAGCGACTCTACCCCGAGAGAACAGCAGTTAATGTCACGTTACAAATATGTATTTTAATATTTGTGGTACAACTTGTATTTGATTTTGTTAATTGGGATTATATTAAATGAAACGATTTTCATTTGTTTCATTTTTATAAGTACGCTCCTAACAATGCAAATTGTTCACTAAACATCCATAACTGTAAGCTTATTTACCCCAGTTGAACCCATGTCCGCATTTCTTGACGGTTGTATTTTTAGTGCACCATACACTAAAACATAGCCTAATTATAGAGGAAAAGTAAGCTAAATCAAGCTAATGGTTCATACCCCGGTGAAAGATCGTCACTCTTTCGAAACTGTAAGCTTATACAATGAATAATTTTTGTTGGCATATATTTTGGATATACTATTCTTTATTTGTATTTTATTTTGGAATAATCCTAATGTAATCTCAACATTCTACAAGCAAGTTCATTCAAGTATATTTAGAAATGTGATTTTGTATCACTTGTCGAAAAGGTTATATTACAATAGGTCTTCATGTTAAATTATATTATTAAAAATAATTAAATTTGACATAATATGAAATAAAATTATATACATTGTAATGATTCAAAATGTTTTATCAATAACTAACTAAACTTCACTGGCACTATCGAAAAGCCAACCGTGCCGACATAATCTCTCTATACATACCTATCCGGAGCTAATGTTTACAATCATTCCCTGTATAGGCCTAACTTAATTCACTCACTCAGACCATAGTTAATATTACTCTTCCATCTCTTTCTTGACCTAACTACTGGGCTCTTTCCCTCTGGTTTACCTACAGAAAGTCTCCATGCCTCTCTTAATTCCCATTCATGCCACATATCTTTCCTAAAGGCAGTGTATAAGACTTAATGGAGATTCGATGCTTCATAAATTCAATAAAAAAAAAACGGAAAAACATATAATGTATTGTTGGCAGTATGTGAAAGAAATATATATATAGGCCTATATATATATATATATATATATATATATATATATATATATACATTTATATGTAGATTTTTTTCGTAAAAACGTGAGAAATGTCTTAAAATAAGTGAGAAGTTGAGCTCAAAGTTACCTGAAAACACCATATTAACAATGTAAAATATGTATTAGTCAATGCTCAGATAATATAGCCAACTTATTACAAAAACACGCTAACAAAACGCTAAACTAATCTTATAATACTAACTCGCCTATTTTCCTCACCCTAACTTACCCAAACTAATAGTAAATTTCCCATTTTGTCACCTTAACTGCCTACTAATGTAGGTAGACTCCTGGGATAGAATTTCCCTTATATGTGAGTAAACATGTTGGTAATTGTCTCTATCGGGAATGTGTGTTGTCGCGTTCGGCAATATGATGCTAGTAGTCAATTGTTTTGCGATAGAATATTCACAGGTGGTACTTTGTCATGAAATAGCTGACTTAAATGGTATTTCTACATCTGATTTGCTATAAATATCATGTAGCTAAATGATAAAAGTTTTCTCCAATCACATGTCCTCGTCTCTCTTTGGTACAAAAAAAAGGTCCTTAGGACTTTAAAAAATACATTTTTTATTCAGTCCTCCAGGTTGTCATTTCGGCATTTCTGGTGTCCTCTTTTGGCATTGGAGTAAGTATAACCCTTTTCTGAAGTGTGGCGCCTGGAAGTCGGGGTTACACTGCCCCGAAGATGGGCGATAACGATGAAAGTGATGCGCCAGGAGAGTCCTTAATTTTAAACTCAATTAAGGCGAATAAGAATTATAATGATTCTGATGATCATATGGTGTTCGAGGACCGTTTGAGCCTTAAATTTTCCTGAAATTTGTCTTACAGGTGAGGAAAAACCACAGAAAAAAAAACTTCACCCGGGAAACTGGTCCCGACCGGGACTTGAACTCAGACCCGCTGCGTGATGTGGCAGCACGCTATCTCGAGATCATCGCGGTAGACCAAAGTACGTTTATGAAGGTACACATCGCTAAAATTTAATGTAATTCTCGTCTTATAGAATATATTCACATTCGATGCCGAGGAAATTGAAGTTTTTGCATGAGTGAAGTTCTTTCACTGCATGGTGAAGACGACTCACCGGAAAAGAACCGAGTAATGCTTTATCTGAATTTGTGTTCGCGGGAGAGAGAAGTTTGTGTTAAGATTTTAATCGTGAACGTCACTTGGCAGGGAAAGCAACCCCCGTCTGTCAGCAACAGACGCTGTCAGCGCTAATATCGCATGGAAAAGTCCAGATAACACGCCCAAGGGTTGGGAAGAAAACAACCCTTACCACCTTTAATTTCATCATTCAAATCTTTGAAACAATTTATCATTATCTGGTGAAATTAAAATTTCGCCAAAATATAGAATTTCATTTACATTTTTGAGGAGAATTTTTCAAAAGATGAACATATTTACTTCACTAAGTTTTTCATGAGAAGACAAAAAATCAAATCTCCTAAATTTTTATTTTTATTTGTCTAATGTAGGTCTATGCATATACATTCTCACTCCGATTTCAATGGGATTTCTTCACATTGGTAAATTGAATAAACATTTGACATATGTGCCATAATAATCAGTAACTATAATTTTAAATTCTGTACATGTTCACTTTTGAAATAACTGCCGATTTCCACCATATAAAATATTTTTATGTGCGACCATATATTTAGTTAGTCCACCGCTCTGGTCTCGAGAGGTTAGCGTGCTGCCTTATCACGCAGCGGACCCGGGTTCGATTCCCGGTCGTCGGGACAGGCTCCTGGGGTGAGGTATTTTTCGGTGTTTTTCCTCACCTGTAAGACAAATGTCAGGAAGCTTAAGGCCCAACGGTCCTCGAAAATCATCCGGCCATCATTATCATCATCCTACATCGGTTGTGGAAAGCACAGGTAAGTTACACACACCTATGATTCCCTAGTAAACGCTGCAAAGCATAGCATGAAAATGCTATGAATGCAGTGAAAGGACCTGCCCTCGGGCAGAAATACATATGAATGGATATATATCCATTATATAGGCCCTATATATATATACATATATATATATATAAGATAAGAAAAATAAATGCCTGGACGGGATTCGAACCCGGATCTCTGAGAATCCCGTCCAGGCATTTATTTTTCTTATCATACCATATTAAGCTTGCATTGCTCAATGTTAAACATTTAATTATAACAACACACACACACATATATATAATATATATATATATATATATATATATATATATATATATACAGGGTGCGGCAGCATAACTTCCTTTTTTTAAAACTTAATAAAATGCATTGTATGAATCAGAAAATTTTTATTCGTTTTTTATAATATAGGCACATACATAAAGTTTTGTTTTACCTCAGTTTTGAAGATCAAATACAGGTAGGTGACGTCCCCAATTCTCCATACACTGAGTAAACCGATTTCTGGCGTTTGTCATGACTCCTGCCAGCATAGCAGGCGTTATGTTGGCAATTTCTTCCTGGATGTTGGTCTTCAAATCTTGTAGGGTCCTTGGACGGTTCACATAAACACGGGATTTCAAATAACCCCATAGAAAAAAACCACAAGGGGTCAAATCGGGAGAGCGGGCCCGGCCACTTCAAATCGCCCCTAATTGAGATAAGGCGCTCTGGGAAGTGTTCCCTCAAAACAGTCATCGATGCTCTTGAAGTGTGTGCCGTTTGCACCGTCTTTGTTGGAACCAAGTGTCCCCTAAGTCCAACTCATCTAGCCGTGGGAAAAAAATTCCTGTAACATGTTTACATACCGGTCCGAATTCACTGTCACTGTGACTTCATTTTCCTCAAAGAACCAGGGACCAATAATTCCACTTGAGGAAATTGCACACCCACACTGTGACTTTAGGTGAATGCAAAGGCCTTTGATGCAATTGTCGAGGATTGGTGTCAGCCCAGTAGTAGCGCATGTTTTGTTTGTTGACGGATCCACACAAATAAAAATGGGCTTTCATCACTAAAAAAAACAATAGCGTCCTCAGGAATGACTTCCAGAAGAACCCTCACCACGCGTTCCTCCGAGAATTGAAGTCACGTTCAGAAAGTTCCTGCACAATTGCTATCTTGTAGGGATGGAAATGAAGATCATCATGAAGCTATTCTCCTTACAGAACGATCGGAAAGTCCAAGGGCAGGACGCATGTTTGCGCGCAGAACGCCGTGGTGATCGCAACATTGAAGCTCTCACTACCTCAATGTTCTCAGGTGATCTAATCGGCCGAGGGACTCCAGTTCTTCGTCTTGTCGCACATTGCAGTTTGTCTGAACGTAGTGACCCACGTAACAATTGATTTCCGGTCCGGGACAGGGGCCAACGGGGCTAAATTAAAGCGATTCCGAAAGACGCGCCGGGTTGCGATCACAGAACATCCGCTCGAAAAGTAGGCCTCAATGGCAAACGCACGCTCCTCACTGTTCCCAACGCATGATGGCGACTGAACTGTGTCAGGACAAAACTTTATAGTCCCCCCTCTCGAACGAGACCACTAGCGCTCCGCTACGACATCAACCGACTAAATGGCGCACATTTTACAAAAAGGAAGTTATGCTGCCGCACCCGGTATATTACAGGGACGCTTCTCTCAAAAAACGTTAAACTGAAAATATAAATCTGTTATACTATAGGGATAGAAACAGCGGATTCTAACGAATGGAGAAAAAGGAAACAATTGCTATCAGAAATAACTATTTACTTAATTCATCATTTGAGTTTACACATATTTTCAGCGATTTTCAATTAACAGTGTGAATTAGTAATTCAAATTTTATTTACATTAATAACTTTGATACAAAATTGGATTGTAACCGCGGTGGTAAAAAAAATTGAGCTTCAGCGCTAAATGCATTATTACTTCTAACTTATTCATTAAATGACAGATCAATAGAATTATTTTTAATGCGAAGCAAATGTTACAATATTCACTACTACCTAACATAAAATGTATGTGGTTGGCTACAGGTTAATGCTTTATACACAATGGTAAATAAATTATACGAAAAAAGGTTAACAGTTTATATGAGTCACAGACAGAGAAGCAGGATATAAAAAAAATGTTTTTTTATTTTCGTTTCGGTCCACTGTGCATTGGCGTGTTGGTAGTTGTATTAGCATCAGTTTCTTAGAGGGAGACAGAAGGCCGTTAATGCATGGCTTACTTTATTATCGCCTCACTATGATGCTTAACAAGCGGCTCGCTTTGTTTCCCTGCAGCTGTTATATGCTATTAAAATACAAAGATCTCGACTGCCGCTACTACGACGATGTTGCCACATTGATTTTTTCCTCAGTTTTCAATTAAAACTCAGAACGATGTGGAACATTCGATCCAGTTATAAAATTGTATACCGTAATTAATGGTTTATCAGTGATTTATTGTGATATGTAGCTCGAATAATAATACAATATTTACATATATTAGTTTGATATATAAGTGATTTCAACATGTGGCGGCCGTGGGAAAATATTTCAGACCCGAATCAGTTAATAATAATACTAAATATAATATAATAATAGTAATAATAATAATAATAATAATAATAATAATAATAATAATAATAATAATAATAATAATATTTTCGGCATAATTTTGTGTGGATATTAAATTTATGTAGACTACGAGCTATATAATGTTGGAATTAAAATTATTTAATAAATGAATACGTATTTAATTTTAATTTTAAAACTTAAAACAATACCAGATAATAACATAAAAATTAAATAATAACATAAATAATCAATGTCTTCTGTATTTGTGAAATAAACGCCTATAGAAGCTATGAGAAAACGTGACAATAATCGCATGTCAAGCATTGCCGCGCGGCACCCGCTTTTATATAAACTGTTAAGCATCATAGTGAGGCAATAATACCATGCTCTTGTATTCAACAAAGGCATTTATTCGCGTATCTACGGAAACCTAACCAATACTTTAGCAGAGACATATCATCTAAATGCTGTGTTGTCTATGAATTGGTCCGTAACATTGACGTGGATTCATTCTCCTTGTATTCTCCCTTGTATCCCCGAAATTCCCCTCATTAATTATGCTTTTTGGTATGATTTTAGATCCCACAATCCATTTTTGAGCTCATAGTGGCCAACCTGAGAAGTGACTGTGTGAAGAAGCCATATAAGAGGCCACAAATGATATTGCAAAGACTATTAATTATGCCCAACTGGGAGTCAATGACAA
>JASPKZ010003363.1:0-39329 GCA_030220185.1 Diploptera punctata | reverse complement strand
TATTAAATATTGCATGTTTATGTGCCAAAGGATTGAAACCCGTTGATTTGATATAATTTTCAGTATGTGTATCCTTCCTGTATACATCAAATTCATTTTTTGAGTTTTTTTCATTCCTAATTATGTATAAATCTAAAAACAGAATTTGGTTTTCAATTTCTGATTCTGTGGTAAATTTAATTGATACGTCTTGTAGATTAAGTAATTTCAACGCATCATCAACATGTTTAAAATTTATTATCAAAAAAATATGATCCACATATCTGTACCAACTCTTGAAAATCCATGGGTGGTAGCCTTGGTGAGATGGCACTCGAAGTAACTCATGTATAATTAGCCAAAAATGGCAAAAGAGGATTTCCCATAGATAAACCCGAAACTTGTTTGTAAAATTTTCCATTGAAGGTAAACTAAGAATTTTCAATACAAAATTTGTAAGGTTGATGTATTCCTCTATTACTTCTTTTTTTAAATCCAAAGAACTCAACCATTTTTCCAAAAAATTCAAAATTTTTTTCTATTGGAACATTCGGAAACAATGAAATAACATCAAAAGACACAAATCTGTCATTAGATCCACTCTAATGTTATTCAATTTATCAACTAGTTGTAAAGAATTTTCAATACTTTTGTTTTCGAATTCTGGAAAACTCTTAAATTTTTGTACCAACCATTTTGATAAGTAGTAACACGGTGACCCTATATTATTAATTATAGGTCTCATTTTGTTCCCAATTTTATGGATTTTGGGGAGACCGTACATTTGAGGATTGGAAGAATTTGGGACTTTCAATTTGAGTTTTTCTTTATCAGAGATTGTGTGCTTAATTTGTTTTTACTGTTTTTCAAAAGTTTTTTTTATAGTTTTTGGTAGGGGATCTGTTTTTAGTTCCAAATTCTTCTTTCAATTCTAAAAGGTTGAAATATTCTGATCTTTCTAAAATTTAGATAATGTATTGATGTATGACTTTCACGTGCCGGGAGTTGCTATGATGATCTTGAAGAGGTTTTCAGGCTGTAGGCTTGGTCTTGAGGCTTGAAGTTCCCCGACGTTTCGCCAGAGACTGCGTCTGGCATCCTCAATGTTTCTCTTGAGACTGGCCAATTTTGTCCACTGTCTGTCCTATTTATTAGTTCACCGCGATGTGTTCATAATTTATATCTGCCTTTTGATACAACTTACGAACACATCGCGGTGAACGTATAAATAGGACAGAGCCAGTGGAGAATTGCCAGTCTCAGACAACCTTGAGGATGCCAGAAGCAGTCTCTGGCGAACGTCAGGGAACTTCAATCCTCAAGACCACGGCCTACAGGCCCAAATTCTTCTTCAAGATCATCATATTTAGATAATCTTTCTCCTATGAGCATTATTTAAATATATATGATGTTTTATAGGAGAGGCCTATATAGGGACTGATCTCATAATATCACCTACATATTGCCATAATCTATATTGATTTATGGTATATTGTACCTCTCGATTGAATGTCAGCATTTCTATAACTCTTTCTAGTGCTATGTTAAAAAGTAAGCATGAAAGTGGTCTCCTGGTCTTAATCTGTCCGAGGATTCAAAGGTCCTGGTATTAAATTTGAGTTGTATTTTGACTCACCTCATATTTTTTTACTTTTATGCAGGCCTCAAGTTTCATCAGTGGATCTGTGACCTTATCGTGTAGCAGCACCACGATCACAACTGCCATCCTGCAGTTGTCTTCTGCGCTCTCTGTTGGCTGACCGATACACTTCCAAATCAATCCCCTCTCATTTTCACCGGGTATTTTCAAATTTTTATGATTTTTTTTATTCTTGCATATGTAAAATTTTCTCCCACAATGTGAGTTCATTTTTGAATCTTCCAATTGTTTAAGTAATTTTGCCTTGGTTTCAATTCTGTGTTTTTTCTAACCAAGCATGTGCATGTATTGGTGCTTTTTTTTTTATTTCTTGATTCTTAACATTTCTAAGGTGTTCCTTCAATCTTGTATTTAAATTCCTTTTTTCCCTATGGTATATCTTTTCACAATCTTTACGTTCAATTTGGATTAAATTCCTAATTTCTTATGATCTTCAATTTTTCATTTTTTGTTGGTTTGATTACATTTATTCAAACTTTAATCATTTTTTGGTGCTAATTTAATGTTAAATTTTTTTGAAATGTTATGAAACTTGTTAAATACTAAAGGTGGTCTGTAAATTCTTGAATTTTTTACCAATTTCTTTATCTGTCTCAAGAGTACTTTCAATTTTTACTTTTTGTTTCTTGAATTTATTTTATTTTCTTGTGAATCTTCTTTTCTTGAAATCCATTATCTTTTGCAATTTTATAATGTGTTTTTTCTCTTTCTTGAATTTTCTCTCCTCATGGGAATTTCACTAGTCTGTTAAACTATTAAATGCTGCTTGTTTATGCACAATATGGATAAATCCTGTTGCTTTAATATAATTATCAATGTGAGTTTCTTTTCTGTAGATTCCAATTTTTCTTCTTTTTTTTTTCTTCATTCCTGATCAATTTAAAGTCTAAAAATTATATTTCTTGACTATTTTCCACTTCCTTAGTAAATTTAATTGTTTTTATTTTATATCAGGAATTTATTAAATTGAATGTAAGATATACATAGGGAAAACAAAAGGGAACTTAAATACAAGATTGAAGGAACACCTTAGAAATGTTAGAATGGATAAATAGAAAATCGTCAATAGCTGCACATGCTTTGTCAGAAAAGCACAGAATTGAACCCAAGGCAAATTACTTAAACAGTTGGAAAAATCAAAGGAACTCATAATTTGGGAGGAAATTTACATATGCCAGAATAAAGAAACTATGAATTTTGAAATACCCGGTGAAAATGAGAGGTGATTGATTTGGAACTTCATCGATCAGCCAACAGAGATCACAGAAATCAATTTACAAGAAAGACAGGATGGCAGTTGTGACCGTGTGTTGCATCGATAATGTCACAGATTCAGTGTGATGAAACTCGAGTCTGCATAAAAGTTAAGAAATATGAGGTGAGTCAAATGCACCTAAAATTTAATTAAAATAAACCTCATAGCATTATTCCTACCTAATAATGTCCTGATATATCTGTTTGAATTCTGACCAGACATTGACTATTCTCCATTATTGCCTTAACCAACCTAATCATTTCTCTGATATATTAAATTGCTATATACAGTCCTTTCCTATTGATACTGTCATATGCTGATCTATAATCAATAAATACATAATGGTTTCTATTTTATATATATTTTTTTTTTCCAGAATCTGTCAATATAAATATCTGATCAATTGTACTTTTTCCTTGACGAAATCTACATTGATAAGTTCCAGTTTTTTTTTCTGCATTTGGTAATAGTCTTAAATATAACATTTTAGAAAATATCTCAGGGGTCCCCACCTAGGGGATATGTGGATGGCGACCACAAGGTGCCCAAGCTGAGCAAAATTATTACTTCCACTTACTTATGTTTTGCTCCTTCTTATATCTGAATTGGTATTTTATTCCTTTCCATGTACCAATTTCCTCTTTCACTTTCCTATCCAGTCTCCCTTGATGGAACTCTTTGTTTTCTTCGATCGAACCCGATGGTATTTAGAGTATTCGTGGCCTAGGGGATCTCTTCATTTCTTTTCTCCTAAACATTTAAAAAAAAAAACGAGTGTAATGTAGTTCGCCTCCACTGGTAATACTAGCAGGTGCACTCTGGTCATGCAAAATGAACTACAAAAGATGTTCAATATGCTTCCCAAAGCAAAAGACTCCGGAGTAAAACCCCCATTCGGATCTCCGGGAGGGGATTGTTTTGGGAGAAAAAGACAAATAACATCAAGGTCTTACAATGGAATGCAGGTGGAATGTCCCAATCAAAAATATTATTGGGAAACCCACAAGCGAATGAAGACCTTCAGAACATTTGAATACTACTACTACTATACATTTTAGAAAATAATTTGTAAATTGTATTCAGTAGTGTTATTGCTTCTATAATTTTGACAAAGCATTTTTGAAAACAAAAAGTAGTCTACTAGTCTTGCATTTTCCTCCCGTTAGCTCTGATTCTTTTCTTCTTCTCCGAATGCAGTATTGGGTGATGATGCCCGTTCTGCGAATACAAAACCTGATCCTTCCATCGGTTGAAGGGTCTTCCGAGGTCTCTTTTCCTATTAGGGTTGAGGTGGTAAATCATCTTTGGTAAACGGGAATTTGACATTCTCTGGACGTGTTGGAACCATTGAATCTGATAATTTTGTATATGTTCAACCATTTCCCTACTATTCCACTGCATCCTTATCTCATCACTTTTCATCTATCCCTTAATGTTACTCCAGTTAGTGATCGGAGGAATCTCATTTGTGAACTATTAATGCGGGATTTATCTTTTGCTCGAAGTGTCCAGCATTCACTTCCGTATAGTAGAGCAGGTTTGGCTATGGCATTATGAAATCTCAATTGGATTTCTTTCCTCATTTGTTTTCCAAAATTTCTCCTAATTATACCATTTAATCTGTTATATTTTTCTAAATTTGTTTCCACATCTTTTTGATTACGAAACTGTGATATATTATTACCTAAATAATTAAAGTGTGTTACTTGTTCTATTGGTTTATTATTTATTATTATTTTTACTCTCGAAAGTTCCTTTCCAGTGATTGCCATGGATTTGGTTTTATTTTCAGATATTTTCATGTTGTATTTTTCATGGGTATTCTGCAATTTAAACACTGATCTCTGCAAATCATCTTCATTCTCTGCTAGAAGTACTTGATCATCTGCGAAGATTATTGTTTGTATTTGATTTCCTCTACATATTTTTACTCCTGGGGGGTTTAGTTTTTTCCACTCCTGGACAATTTTATTTAGATATAGAATAAACAGTAATGGAGATAGTCCACATCCCGTTCTTAAACCTTGGTTAATTTCAAATTTATCTGTTATTTTCCCATGATCTAACTTTACTTTTATAAATGTGGTTTCATATAAACTTTTTATAGCATTTATTAGATTATTGGGGACTTGGTAGCTTTCCAATATTTTCCACATTATGTCCCGTTTGACTCTATCATAGGCCTTTTCAAAATCTAAAAATATATATAGGGGGATATTAAATTCTTTCCACTTCTCAATTAGTTGTTTTATAACAAATATAGCGTCGATACACGATCGGCCTTTTCGGAATCCACATTGTTCCTCTCCAATTTTATCTTCTGTAATTTTCTGGAGTTTTTGTTTTAAAATGGATGTATATATTTTAGATGCTGTTGTCAACAATGATATTCCTCTATAATTTGAACAGTTACTTTTTTCTCCTTTCTTATGGATGGGTATTACTAATGATGTTTTCCAGTCCTGAGGTATTATTCCATGTGCCCATATATCATTAACAATGTGTACCAATCTAATATAGAGTGGTTTCCCACTGTAGCAGAATACTAATAAATACCTACTACACATACAGGTAATTGTTCACTGAGCTTTATTTCTAACCTGTAAATAGCGATAAAGTTCTTCTCTCTGGAAAGTGGACTGTATTTTAGGAAATGCTGTGACACAAATAATTAAACATATGAAGATAAGACTATATTTAAACAAGTAATAATACATTAAGGTTGCACGTGCTCAAGTCTTGTTCAGTAAGTTTACCACGTGCTCTCGTCGCTTTCAGTTCTCTCACAAAGTACTTACACAGAGCGTCACTCTTCTAATTCACTTAATAATGCTTATAATGTGTGGCTATTGATTTCAGCCTTAATTTATCACTCACAGTTATTTATGTGCTCGTGTAGATGCTTAAACACTATGTGCAGAGGCGCACCACTAAACACGTCCGCCATCTACGAGACGCACACACACAAGACCGCTCGCTAGGAGCTCCACAAGCACAAGAAAGAGTGCGTACGCCACGCGGTTCAAACCACGAGAGGACTCAGGTTGGCCAACATTGACAACTCCCGCCAACCACTCAAGGCAGCCAACCTGAGGCGTCAACATGCTCCCCCCTTTGAGAGATCTCACGATTTAACACATCGGTGAATCTCTCAACACAACTGGGTAAGGGAACAAGTTTCACAATTGCTCGTCGAAATAATCCAGTTTTAGTCTTAAGGGTGACCACTCGCACCACACCATCGATCCCAGGGTGAAGCTGTTGGATCACACCAGTCTTCCATACCAGAGGTGGTAAGTTGTCGTCCCGAAGGATCACAAGATCACCGACAGCTGGGCACCATCTTCCGGCAGACAGCCATTTCCTCCTTTGCTGAAGCGACTGCAGGTATTGTCTGGACCACTGTTGCCAGAAAGACCTGTAGAGAGCCTGAACTACCTTCCACCTTGTATCGTAGGAAAGGGGACAGTTGGCTATATCGGGAGGGATAGTGCTAGTTAATAGTCTACCGACCAGGAAGTGACTGGGAGTTAGGTACATTTCTTCATGGGATTCACTGGGCGTGCAGATAGGTCTAGAATTTAGTACAGACTCGATCTGACACAACAAAGTACACAATTCTTCAAAACTAAGAATAGTTTTGCCTATAGTCCTTTTCATAAGGGATTTAACCGATTTTATTCCTGCCTCCCAAAGTCCACCAAAATGGGGACTAGAAGGAGGAATAAATCTCCATTCAATATTCATATTTGCTATGTTCTCGGTAATAGCATTCGCATGATTCTTGACAAAATTCAATAACTCGTTATTGGCACCCACAAAATTTGAACCATTATCACTCAATATGAGACAAGGGCGTCCTCTGCGGGCAACAAATCTATAGAGGGCAGCAATAAAGTCCTTAGTAGTAAGGCTCCTGACAACTTCTAAATGGATAGCCTTAGTTACTAAACATACAAAAAGTGCTATGTAAGCCTTGAATTTCACCTTAGATCTTGGGTTGTCTCCCTTTATTACAATTGGACCCCCGTAGTCCAAACCTACCTTAACAAAGGGAAGACTTTGCTCTACTCTATACTCAGGAAGTTTTAAAGACTCAATGACCTTGGACATCAAATTAGCAAGTAACAATGCGGCGCAGAGTTCCAAACGAGCAATAGTCTGTTGCTTCAATGGTGCAACTCTGGACTTAGAACACAACAAATGCACTGATACTTGATTGTTTTGCGATACATTACGAATATAAATACAGGCGCCGTATGCAGATTCTGAAGCATCACAGAAGCCATGTATTTCCACACATTTTGCATTAACATAGGGCATTACATTTCTAGGAACACGAATATTATTTAACACACACAACTCATTACAGATTTCCAACCAACGTTGCACTATAGAAGAAGATTGTTCCAATAGCTCATCCCATTCTACCTTTAACTGCCAAGGAGCTTGGATGATGAGTTTACACTTCACTACCACACACCCTAAGAGACCAAGAGGATCAAATATTGAAGCTACAGTGGAAAGAATGTTTCTCTTGGTGATCCTTCCTTGATCTGGATTGATCTTGATCTGAATTTGGAATTCATCAGAAGAGGGATGCCAAATGATACCTAAAGTTTTGACTGCTTCCTCCTTAGTAAGATTACAAGGGGTTAGAGTTTCTCTGTCTTCTTCTGGAACATTAACAAGAGCGTCTGGACAATTTGACTTCCATTTTCTTAAATGAAATTGGGCACTATCTAGCACAGAAGACACTTTACCTTGTAATTCTTGTGCACTTTCCACGGTATCCGACCCACAAATGAAATCGTCCATATAAAAACAAGACTGTATGGCATCAGAAGCGATAGGATGTGATTCCTTACATTGCTTAGATAATTCAAGCAAACATCTTGTTGCTAGAAACGACGCTGGAGCAGTGCCATAGGTCACGGTAGTAAGACGATACTCCCTTAAAGCCTCATCAGGTGACTCACGCCAGACGATGCGTTGCAAGTCCCTGTCGTCGGGGTGCACCAATATGCAACGATACATTTTAGCTATGTCGGCAGATAGCGCAACCTGATAAGTACGAAACCTCATGACAGTAGACAACAGTTCTGGTTGTATAGACGGTCCAACCATGAGCGTAGCATTCAAGGAAACTCCATTAGAAGATTCGCAACTTCCATCGAAAACAACTCGTAATTTGGTCGTTGTACTAGACTCTTTAATTACGCAATGATGCGGTAAGTAGAACTTACTCTTGTTTCCTTCTACGGGAGGTGCAAGCTCCATGTGTCCCAGATCGCTGTATTCTCTCATAAATCCGACATAGTGTTCCTTTAATTGATAATGTTTATCAAGCTTACTCTCAATGTGCTTAAATCTCTTAATAGCAGTGTGCTTAGATTCAGCGACCGAAGGAACATCAAGCCGTATAGGTAACTTCACAATAAAACGACCAGATTCATCTCTTTGGATGTTTTCAACGAAATGTTGTTCACACGCTTTCTCTTCTGGACTAAGAACAGGGTTTTGCAGTTCGTCTAGCTGCCAGAACCTTTCCAGTTTTTTATCCAGAGAATCAAGTTTCACAAAATTTACCGAACGATGATCTACTCTTTTCTTAATACAAAGTTCAGGAAAGGCACCTGAAAATATGTAACCAAACTCTGTTTTGATCAACGTGGGGTATCCCTTCCTTCTCAAAGTCTCAGAACAAACAATATCATGGTACACGTCTGCGCCGAGAAGAAGTTCAATCGTAGCAGGTTTATTAAAGTTTGGATCACTCAACACAATGTTAGATGGAATATTCCAGTTTGAATGATCAATCTCGGTGGCAGGACATTGAGATGTGATATTCTCTACGACAGCACAATTCAAGTTCAACCTATAGTTAGACACTCTGGACAACAATTGCACCTTACAAGTAAGACTGACTGGAGAGACATCTGAGTCTCCAATACCCACAATAGGAAGTTTGCACGATTGGGTTGCAAGACCCAACTTGCTCAACAGATTTGTAGTCATAAAAGATAACTGGCTGGCAGAGTCCAGTAACGCTCTAACCTTAACTAACCGCCCTACTTTATCTTTCACATTAACACAGGCCGTGCTAAGAAGTACGTTTGAGCCTAGCCCGGAGGTTATCTTCATAGCAGTGGGAGACACAATAGCTGGATGCTCAACATTAGGCTTTCTTTCAAAATGTATTAAAGTATTGTGTTTGCGTTGACATTTGGAACAAGGTTTCTCTTTACAAAATCTCGCTGTATGCCCCTTTGAAAAGCAATTATAACATAATCTAATCTGACCAACTAAATGTACTCTATCATCTACAGTTAATTGGTTGAATTCCTCACAATCTGTTAAATTATGTTTATTTGATTTGCAATTATGGCAATATCTCGATTTGCTGTCATTAACAATATGGAAAGATTTGACTTTAGGCTTTACATCTAGTTTCTCATTCACTACAATGCTTTTACATTCACTGAGCTCCAAAGTTTGAGCCTTTCTCTCCAAAAATTCCATAAACTCGACTAAGCTAGGGATATCCGTAGCACCGTGTTTAGCTTCCCACTCTGACCTATGAATACCTTTCATTTTACTCGATATCATATTTCCTGCAACATTAGATCTGATAACAGAACATCACTCTGAAGATTCTCTATGGCATTAATATTGCCTTTTACTTGGTTAAGTACTTTCCTATACTCTGCAGCAGTACCTGTACTACAAGAAGGTAAGCTGAGTAAGCACTTAACATGCTGAGACAATATCATGCGTCTGTTGTCGTACCTTTGCTGAATTAACTTCCAGGCGGTACCAAAATTGCCTTCAGTTATCGCTAAATTACTGAGTAATTGCCTAGGTTCGCCTTCAAGTGACGATAATAAATAATGAAGCCTTTGAACATTATCTAAGTTGGTATTGTTAATCACCAGGGACTCAAAGGTATTCTTAAATGAGAGGTATTCAGTCAATTCTCCTTGGAAATGGGGAATCTGAATAGCCGGTAACTTAAAACTACAACTCGATCTACTAGATGCACGTGACTCATCAAAACCATGACTATCTGTAGGTTTTTGAAGACTTTCTATTAAATCCTGCACCTTGCCACACAACTCATAATATTCATTTTCAAAATCCTCATGATCCCTTGCATGATCCTGACCTGGCTTTGAATCTACTTCAAGCTCTAAGAAATTCCTAACTGCCTCAAACTGTTCCCAAATATCTCCTAGCTTACTTTGTCTAGCTACTAGGGTGTTTAGGGAAATGGTTTCACTATTGATATAATTTTCCAAATTAGTAAGGCTTCTTTTAAGAATGCCTCGCTTTTGGATAGCCTTTGCCTCACTTTCAAATGACATTTTGATAAATAACAAATTACCGAACACTATAACACAAAATATTTTATAAAATAATTAAAATATATATATAAATCACACAAATAATATGGAAATTTGAAATATCATGTCAGCTCGACTCAATACTGAATGAGGTAGGATATCAGCTCTAAGATAGGAGATACAAGCATGCAGTAGTACTTATCTTTAGGTCTCTACTAGGATTTCCAATAGACCAGACATCTGTGGTACTCTAGAATGGGACACCACGCTGCTAGAAGGTCACAGCACCGTTGATATCAAAGGATAGCTCACTCGAAGATCTGCGAGGGGGTCGCGGTCCACTAGTTGATAACCGAAACACCACGTGGTAACGCTTTCACTGTTTCTTTGTTTAATATAGTTCTTCACGTAAGTAATACTTTTTGTGTCACAATATCACGATTTTTCACAAGGCGACTGTTATATCCGGCCCGGAGGACCAAAAATATGTAGCAGAATACTAATAAATACCTACTACACATACAGGTAATTGTTCACTGAGCTTTATTTCTAACCTGTAAATAGCGATAAAGTTCTTCTCTCTGGAAAGTGGACTGTATTTTAGGAAATGCTGTGACACAAATAATTACACATATGAAGATAAGACTATATTTAAACAAGTAATAATACATTAAGGTTGCACGTGCTCAAGTCTTGTTCAGTAAGTTTACCACGTGCTCTCGTCGCTTTCAGTTCTCTCACAAAGTACTTACACAGAGCGTCACTCTTCTAATTCACTTAATAATGCTTATAATGTGTGGCTATTGATTTCAGCCTTAATTTATCACTCACAGTTATTTATGTGCTCGTGTAGATGCTTAAACACTATGTGCAGAGGCGCACCACTAAACACGTCCGCCATCTACGAGACGCACACACACAAGACCGCTCGCTAGGAGCTCCACAAGCACAAGAAAGAGTGCGTACGCCACGCGGTTCAAACCACGAGAGGACTCAGGTTGGCCAACATTGACAACTCCCGCCAACCACTCAAGGCAGCCAACCTGAGGCGTCAACACCCACCATATTTCCAAAGCTCCATTGGTATACCATCTACTCCACTAGCTTTTCTATTTTTCATTTTCTTGATAGTTTCTATCACTTCATCCAATGTTATAGCATTATATTCTTCTGTGGGACAGGGAGGTGTATTTGTTTCTTCTTCCTCTGCATATAATAACTGTCTGAAATGCTGTGTCCATTGTTCTGCTGTCATTCCATTTATAGCCAATTTATCCGTACAATCTTCTTTTAATCGCTGGAATACTTTGAAACCATATCTTTTTGCTCCTGTGACATCTCTTTCTATATTTTTTATAAACTTTCCCATCCTTCATTTTTTAATTTTCTAGATAATTTTCTGACTATTGCTCTTTTGTGTTTGTAATCTATTCTATCATTAATAGTCCCAGAATTAAGCCATTTTAAATAAGCTATCTTCTTATTACTGATTGCTTCTTTTATTTCTTCATTCCAAACTTTCAATAGATTTTTTAGTCTATTTTTGGAGGTTCCCAAACATTCATTTGCTGCTTTTTTTATTGATTCTTTTAATTTTATCCAATCTATTTCTACATCTCCAACTCTTGGTTTCAAGTTTTGTTTTATTCGATTTTCATATAACTGTCATATACTATCTTGTTCTAATAGCTGTACTTTGTATTTTCGTTTTCTGATTTCTTTTCTACTTTCCTTCTAAAATAAGGTTTGTTCATTCTAAATTTTTCCAACCACTAAAAAGTGATCAGAATCTATTTCTGTCCCCCTATAGACTCTCGTATCCATTATTTGTGTCCAAAAATTTTCTGTTTGCTATTATGTAATCTATTATAGATCTGGATCCCCGACTCATCCAAGTAAACTTATGTATTTCTTTATGTTTGAAAAATGTATTTGTAATTCGTAGCTGGTTATACATACAAAAATCTCTTAAAATTATCCCTTTATCATTTACTTCATTTTCTCCATGTGGGCCAATTAAATCTTTAATGGTTTTATTTCCAATTCTGGCATTGAAGTCTCCTAATATTACTATCTGGTCATTTTTATTTATTCTATCCTTTATATCTTGTAATTCATTATAGAATTTCTCTGCTTACTTTTTATTTCCAGTAGATGGGGCATGTATTCCTATTATTGTTAAATTATCTCTTCCTAACTTTAATCTTAATGTTACTATTCTGTCACTTATCCAGGAATAAGTTGTTATTTTTTTTCTCCAATTTTGTTTTATTAAAATAGCAATTCCAGATTTGGCTCTTTCTGTCTTTTCTACTCCTGAATAGATCATATGATAATCTCCCATTTCTGTTGATCCTCTTCCTTTCTTTTTTGTCTCACTAATAACAGCTAGGTCTATTTGTCTTTTCTTCAATTCCTCTACCAATTCTTCATCTTTTTTATTAAGTCCTCTTACGTTCCAGGTTGCCAAATTCCAGTAATCATAAATCCTTTGTTCTTTGCCTGTCGTCATAGTTTTATTATCCGCCTGCTTATTTCTTGTAGTCTTTCGAGTATTTAAAGTTGTCCCCATTATAGGTTACCAGCCTATAGTTGGGTAAGTCCAGTGGTGGGGTTGCCTCTTGGACAGGCATGCTTTTCTGTAGGGGATGCTTCCTTAGCCTTTGAAGTTTCTCCTTCTCCGCAAGGCAGCGGTTCCTCTCTCTTCCCCTGAGTGAGGGTAGGGTGCCTCTTCCGCCAAATCTGCCGTATTAAGGGTATCCCTCTCCGCCTTCATTGCCGTTGAGGTCTTCACCGTTCCCTGGCAAGGGGCCCTCACATGGTACTATCAGCCGGGCCAGCTGAACCAAGGTTTTTTTACGAGGTGTTTCTCCTCCCCCTCCTCCTTTCTCATCCGGGCTTGGGACCGGCAATAGCTCTGATTTGATTTCCAAATTAGAAAAGTTAGGAGGTTTCTTGATGATGGTATTGATTTAAATAACAAAAGTTAAATTTGCATTGTTTTGATAGCGATGTGGGGGACTCAGCAGCACTCAGGGAATGATGAGTGCTGTATGTACCACCACCATCTCCAGTATTGCCAAAGCGAGATCATCAGAAAACAATTAAGGTATGCTCTATAAAATTAAAATTTATTCTTCTAATACTATGTCAAAAATATGTTAGGTTTTTTATTTTTTTTATAGTAGCTCTAACTACAATATGGTTAACATATTGTAAATTTACAGTAGATTATGTCTACTGCTGTGTGAATGTGGAACCAGTAGAGTAAAGGTAAAGGAAGGATTTCTGCTTGGATGGGAATGAAGCCTGGTCTGTGGTCTGAGCATTAGCACGGAATGCTAAAGGTTGGGGGTTCGATTCCCGGTTCAGGCAAAAAAATTTTCTCTCTACCATTGATTTACAATAATTTAATTGTGTTTATTAATTTACTTATTTCTATCATAGTAATAGCTTTAGCTTCTCAATATTAATTTAATAAATAATGCTATAGCCAGAGATAACCCACTATAGAGATGACCAGCAGCAATGTTATTCAGTGATGCCTAGACTACAGAGACCTCAAGCGTTGGCAGAAAAAACTAGTCGATTACAGCTTACTGTATTTATTGACGGAGCAATTTGCGCCATCTATCGACATAGTGTAATTAGTTAGTGTTAATCCCGGTGGCTCAGTTGTCATTTAAGGTGTTAACAATACCACCTCAAATAATTTATAAAACAATAATGAATCAGATTTTACACCTCACCTTATATTTTTGTAAAACTCAGGAACAATTGCAAAGCAATCTCACCTTCCAAACCGGTCCAGACTTTTACAAAAATATGAGGTGATGTGTAAAATCTCATTCATTTCATTTTTTGTTAAATCTGTGTTACTTCCTAATTATATTAATTCGTAAAATTCTTCTCAATTTCCAACACTATTTTGTATTTAGCCAATGCAATTCTGAATGTATTCCAAACAAATTCAGGTGTACATTTTTCTCTTGAAATAAAATCTTAGGAAACTGGAAGAATATTTTCAAGCCTTGCATTTAAAGTATTCATACCAATTAATTTTCAACATTCTTTTAGAAATAACATTTTCTTAGAATAAACAAAAACATGATAACAGATTGTCAAGGAAAGGTCCAAATAAAAACAAGGAGAGATATAATTTAATATTTATTTATTATAGACATATATACATAGCTAACAGATAGTTCACTAATAAAGGTATTTCAGTATGTAATAATGAAGAATTAACACATAGAGATGGTATGCAGTTTTTTTTTTTCAATTAGGCCAACTTTAATAAGAACTGAGACCAAAGCTCGAAAAAAATTATTTTATACAAACAAGCATTGCATTGGGTTTGAAGGAAGGAGAGGGGAGAAAATACACACACGTGTGTGTGTGTGTTTATATATATATATCATCATTAGCATTCAAAGATTTAGGCTATCATTTGCCTGTTGTGCCCTCAGAATTTGTCAGTAACATCAATGCCTGTCACAATCTTCTGTTACCATTTGGAATGTACTGCATGTTCAAATTACTTTTTATATTTTATTTAGATGTACACTTTAAAAAAAAGGGAGAGAGAGAATTAAGTCACAAATGTACCTAAGAACTGAGATTCCGAACCTCACATGCCCAACCTCTGCAAACGAAGGTTCAACAGATTATATCATTAAATTCTACTTGTCATCTACAATTATCTTTGTAACATGAAAAACTTGAAGTAATATGTATGATATATATTTAGATATTTTGTTTATTAAATAATATGTTAATTGAACAATAGTTTAAAGAAATTAAAAAATGGGAAGGCAACTGGCACAGATGGCTTGAATTCTGAATTGTACAAATATGCAGGCAAACAGTTCCATGAAAGACTGTTGTCCTTCTTTAATAATGTATTCAAAATGCAGATATACCACAAGAATGGAAGACAAGCATTGTTATACTCCTGTTCAAGAAAGGAGACAAGAGAAAAATGGACAACTATAGGGGAATCAGTTTGTTAAACATGCTACAAAATTTATGCAGACATTTTAAATGGAAAATTGAAAAGTTTCAGTGAAAATTCCTTATGGAATGTCAAAATGGATTTAGGAAAGGACGATCTTGTATTGATTCAGCATTTTCTGTTAAACTATTGCTTGAAAAAAGAAGAGAATTCAACTTAGAAACACATTTTGCTTTCATAGATTTTGAAAAAGCATTCGACACAGTCAAGAGATCAAAACTCTTAAATATATTGGAAGACAGAAATATACCAAATTTACTTCAGCAGAACATATAAAATATTTACAAAGACAACACCATAAAGATTAAATTAAATAACAGATTTTCTGAAGAAGGAATTATAAATCGTGGTGTGAGACAAGGCTGCCCCCTATCCCCAACACTCTTTGCAATTTATATCAATGAAGTAATATGTTAAAAATCATCGGAGAACATATTGTTTAAACAACTCACCTCATAGGATTCATGCTTCCATGATATCGCGATTTCAAACATAATCATGTTCATCGTCAGCCATAACTCCGACTGATGAAATTCTCGGCCGTCAACTATTCTATTGTCGCCATCTTCAGTGCTGCCATCTATGTTTGAATTTATGAACTTCGAAATCAATGTAATTTCGTTAGGGATATCAAAATTCATTGATCTATTTTTGTTTTTCTGAATGTATATTTTTTCCCAAACTGTCAATTCCAAAGGTTTCTCTACTTGTTTTAAAAGTTTAGCTTCTCTTCCAATTTTATGATGTTCTAATAAACTATGTGCAGCAATTGCAGATTTTTCAATTCACAATTTTTAATATTTCTGAAATGTTCTTTTGTCCGAATTTCCAAATTCCTTTTTATTTTTCCTATATAAACTTTATTGAAATCTTCACAATTTATTTGATAAATTCCAGATTTCTTACTGTCTGGAACATTGACTTTTTTATTGGTACTTAGAAGATTACCCAGACTAAATTTATTTATTGGTGCCAAAAAAATGTTGTATTTGTCAAAATTTTTTTGAAATTTCCTATGCATTTCAGGATGGTAAGTAATTTTCTTGTATTTTTTCTTTTCTTTGCAATTTTGTAGAGTAGTATATTCATTAAGTCTTTTATTGTGTTTGAATTTCTTCAACTTATTTATTAATTAATTCTTTATCAAAACCATTTAATCTAGCAAGTGGTTTAAGATAGTTAGTTTAAACTCTTTATTGAAATTTTCTTTGTTTAATGGTACATTTGTCAATCTGTAAATTAAGCTATTGACTAGTGCATGCTTATGAGGCAATGTGATTTGAAGCCTGATGATTTAATGTAATTATCTGTATGAGTTCCTTTTCTAAATATATCAAATTCAATTTTCATTGTTTGATCATTTCCTAATTAATTACATAAATACAAAAAAAACGGAAATTTGTTTTCTTTTTCTAATTCAACGGTAAACTTTACTGATTCATCTTGAAGGTTTAATAATTTAAGAGCAATCTTTCAATATCGTTAGGAATGTATTATTGCAAAAATATCATCAACATATCTGTACCAAGTCTTAAACATCGATGGGTAGGCTTTTATGATTTGACACTACAAGTAAACTAATGAACAAATCAGCTAAAAAAAATGGTGGTGTGAAAAGCGGATTACCCATTGACAAACCCGAAACACTGTTGGTAAAAATTTTCATAAAATTTTTGATAAAGAATTAAGTATAAATAAGTTGAAGAAATTCAAACACAATAACAGACTTAATGAAGATCCTTTACTCTACAAAATTGCAAAGAAAGAAAAAAAATAACAAGAAAATTACTTACCATCCTGAAAATGCATTAGGAAATTTCAAAAAATTTTTGACAAAATACAACATTTTTTTGGCACACATAAATAAATGTAGTCTGGGTAAATCTTCTAAGTACCAATAAAAAGTCAATGTTCCAGACAGTAAGAAATCTGGAATTTATCAAATAAATTGTGAAGATTGCAATAAAGTTTATATAGGAAAAACAAAAAGGAATTTGGAAATTCGGACAAAACAACATTTCAGAAATATTAAAAATTGTGAAATTGAAAAATCTGCAATTGCTGCACATAATTTATTAGAACATCACAAAATTGGAAGAGAAGCTAAACTTTTAAAACAAGTAGAGAAACCTTTGGAATTAACAGTTTGGGAAAAAATATACATTCAGAAAAACAAAAATAAGATCAATGAATTTTGATATCCCTAACGAAATTACATTGATTTCGAAGTTCATAAATTCAAACATAGATGGCAGCACTGAAGATGGCGACAATAGAATAGTTGACGGCCGAAGAATTTCATCAGTCGGAGTTATGGCTGACGATGAACATGATTATGTTTTAAATCGCGATATCATGGAAGCATGAATCCTATGAGGTGAGTTGTTTAAACAATATGTTCTCCGATGATTTTTAATGATTATAACCTCATAATATTTAATTTTAGGAAGTTATATTTTGAGGTTATTTTAATTATATTATGTCCAAGAACAAATCAACATTAATATTTGAGGTAAGATGTCCGAACCAAAAATAATATAATACCTCATAATGTTTACTTCCCAACATTAATTAAATAGAAGTAATATGTTGCTGGAACAAAACATATAAATTTGGAATAAGAATATCAGAAAATAGAAAATTAAACACCCTATTGTTTGCAGATGACCAAATAATAATAGCAAATTCCGAAGGTAATCTACAGAAAGGTCTGTATGAACTTAACAAAATTACAGAAGAATATGGATTAAAGATATCTACAGAAAAAACAAAAATTATGGCATTTCAAGGTGTAGATCCTGTCAGAAGTAAAATTGTATAACTTCCTAAAATTAAATATGAATAATTTTTACATATCTAGGATGCAATATCTCATATGAAGAAGAAAAGGATTTAAATGCAAAAATATCTAAATTTTTAAGAATTTTTGGGTTAATAAATTCTATCTTCAAGCCATAGTTAGTCCAAAAGCATTCAAGACTAAAAGTGTATAAAGCACTGACTCTTCCAACTCTTTTGTATGGTAGCGAAGTATGGACATTGAAACAGAAGGATATACAGAGACTTAGATCTGCTGAAATGAGATATCTTCAGAGGACTGCAGGATACACACTACTAGATCACAAAAAAAAATGAAGACATCTTAGAAGAATTACACATGGAATCTTTAGAAAACAAAATTTCTGATTATAAGTCAAGATGGATGCAACATGTTCATTGAATGGAAGATCACAGAATACCCAAACAAATGTTAAGATATCAACCTGCAGGAAGAAGAAGACCAGGACGTCCACTCAAAAGACTTCTGGATGGTGTTTCTCTTGAGGCCGAAACAGGTCAACAAATGGCCTAAATTCGTGAATGTACTATGATGATGATGATAAATAATATGTTCCCAAATATTTTACAATTTTAATATGTGTTAAATACTTATCTGAAAAACGTCTAAGAGGTTTGAATCCCTAGTGACAGGTTTTGTGGTCAGAAACTTTGGCCCAGAGCCATCGCAACACACTACTGGTCCTAAAATTCTGTATTTATAGTCACATGGTAAGTTTTCCTGGCATGTTTATATTACGTAATTAGACTTATATTTGATTAATTTAGGAACTGAGCTATTTTAATTTTCTATTATTTATTTACTGTAGAATCACTTTTTTTTATTTTGATGTTTAAAGAAGTAAAATACCATAGCTTTTTTATTGCCACAGTTCAGGCATAAATTAGTTCAGACTATTGTTTTAAATACATGGTCATGTAAATAATAAAAAAAAATATGTGAAAAGTAAAGATTCATCTGGGATTGAACACATAGTTTCTTCATAATTACTGGCATTATACTATCTTACCCTAAGATAATATGAATAAAAGGATCTATTAAATTTCGAACATGCAATACAAAAAATTTTACCATACACCGCATGCATGCACTGGCGGTTACAGTATGGAATCACAGGATGCAGCCAACATATACAGAATTTTGGAACACGCGTTCCACCACAGGAGAAACATCCCAAACATGTGTGTAACAAAATAGCCCCAATATTGAAGTCTTAAACTTCAAAAGCTAACCAAAATACAAATATGCACTCTAACTAGATTGAAGTGTTAAACTTAAAAACCTAACCAAAATAAATTGCTCACTAACTAAATTTATCCTAAGTTGGAGTTTGATCATATTTAGCAAAAATTGATCGGCAGACCCTTTCCAAGAACTAATGGAAGACATTTGAGAAGTTCATTCTGTAGTTTAATTAGTTATTAGTGTGATTATTGTAATTAGTAGGGCTAAGATTTTTATGTATAGATATATTTTTTGGTAAGATTGATATGTTTCTTAAATATATAGAAATGCTTTTTATACAAAAACCTGAGGGAATATATTTATACATGAAGGAGAAACATCTACGACCATGAGATTGGATGGACTGACAAAATTGGCTACTGGGAATTGGACAATATCAAAGACATTAATCAACCGATGATCTATCTACAAAAACTAACTGAATTACATACTTCAGTTTGCTTCTCATTTGCATTTTATTCTTAATAATTATCATAAACTGATTTACTAATTGATTTTACAACTGAAATTATTAGATAATTATAATATTACTGTATTAGGTCATATTTTTTTATATTGCAGTGCCTATTTTTGAAAAATTTAGGTCATAACTAATTTTTTGTCATAAAAATCCTAGCCCTAGTAATTAGTATGTAGTAATTTGTAAATTCGTTGTTGGCTGCGTTGTAATAAGCCACTTTCTAGACAAAAGCAGCATACAGGACAGTTGCATATCTGAAAGAAAAAAAAATGTATGTGCAAAATAATAATTTAACAGACACTTCATAGCACTTTGAACTATTATATTATGTTTGGGAAACAAAATTTTATAAAGAGTGGATGATTTGACATATCCCAGCAATAAATTAACATTTAAAGATGTTATGGATATAGGAAGCAAAATTTTGAATACCCTAATAAAACTATAGGAATAATTAAGAAAGTAATGAAACCTTCCCCAGTTCACAAAAGTACAGGAAAACATTTGTATAAGGCCTGTTCTGTGTTATGGCAGTGAGGTATGGGCAATGAGATGAATGGAGGAAAGAACAGAATTATCAAAACAACTGGTTGACCACCTACGGCAGAGATCCTCTAGAACAGGGCCACTGAAGAATGCTTACTAGGTGTGACAAGATGCTCCTCCTACTCAACCCAATGTCGGACAAGCTGATAATAAGGAAAGACAGTTGTGTTGCTTCGAGCGAGGGCATGTTCATGCAAGGAGGAAGAGGGAGCCGTCTTTTCACACCTTGCGAGAAAGTTCTAACAGGCCTGCTCTAGAATCCCAAAAGCTATGCTTCACTACCAAAACCATGGGAAGATATTTCTGGACATCCCAAAAACTGATCAAATATCCCTTTATTTTTTTTTTTAATTTTTCATTAATACAATATGAAACATATAACTCAACTATTACAAGGTTAGAAGGTACGTGGCCTCATGTGCACATGTGGGACCTAAGTAAATAGCTTATCTATTCATCACATTTAATATGCTGCAAGCACAATAAATTTATAAGTTTGTTACATAATTAATCACACAATAAGGGACTCACCATGTAGCTTTAATTTTAAAACTTATGTAAATATGTTTGTTTATTTTGTTATCGCATTCAGAACTATCATAATGACTAATTGGAAGGCTCCTAGGAAGGATCAGGTTTTGTGCCATAACAGTTATGCCTCTGATGACTTTTTAGATTACGAAAAAACTTTAGTATTTATTAAACATTCACTTACTCAATGAATTATTTGAAGTTCCACAGAATCACAGTGTGCATGCGCGAATGCCTAATGTAACTTCCACCATGTGGCAGGATATATATGTGAAATTGGTATGAACAATTTTCACAATAAATTTCCAAATATGTTTATAAAAAATGGACATACACAAACTTCCTCTTCCTAACCTAACAAAATAAATTGCATGTGTATTATTTAACAATGGTGTACACTAACTTGTCTCATGAGAACCTAACAAGATTAAGATATAGTGGATGTCACATTAAACATTGTGCATGTACACTTCTGTAAAACTACATTGAGAGATAAATAGCAAAATTTGCATACACAAATAAATATTTTATACTTGTAAAATATGTTTCAAGAATCATTGCTAAATGTTTAAAATAGTATGAAATGTTATTACAAATGGTAAAAGTATATAGTGCAACTGTGGCATACAAATGTTGTATGTAAAATTATAGAAGGTCACAATCTAAAGTTCAGCCTACATTATCTGCAAGAAATCTTATTTACCTCTCTTGAGCAACAGGAATGCAATGAAATGATATCTGTTTTCCTCCTTCAGCTGAAGATGAATATGATTTACTTCTGCATTCCGCAACACAACAAAAATTGTTGTTCACCATGATCTAAATTATAAATACAAAATCCTTAGATTATTTAACATCAAATCAATAAACTATTAAATTTCTATAGTAGTACAATTCAGCGAATTATATAAAATGATGTTCAAAGCTAACATCATACATTATATTGATAAAATATATATATCTTGAGGTTGTAGTTATGTCAAAGATTGAACAAAAGCATGTTTGCTCTCTACAATTTCTTTATACCTTAAATAAGTAAAATACAAATTATATATATATATATTTTTTAACACTGTGTTTTAATTTAATATACATACTTAGTAATAACACTTACTGAGAAAATTGTTGTAATATTCTTGTAAATTTCAAGAGACCACTTGTTAATTTAAACAAACAAAATATTGCTTCCAATTATAGCATGGCTTTCGTGTATATTTTAAAATATTTAGCCAACATAATGAAAAAAAAGTACAGAGTTGATTAATAATAATAATAATAATAGCTTTATTTTACCTGGCAGAGTTATGGTATTAAATAAAAAAAACTATAAATACATTATTCAAAACTTTCCAAAATAATGTTAGAAGCAAGAATTTAAACAAAAGTTGATTTCGTGATAATTTTCATATTAAAATTGAGAGAAAGCCAACTTATTAAAAAAAAAATTTTAAAAATATTTAATTTAGTAAATTAGTAGGTCTGTTGGGTGCATTACACCTGCCAAAATAGCAGACGAAACAGTGTTACGAGTAAAGCGACTACAAGCGTTGACAGAAAAAACTAGGCCTGGCATCACCTTCTTCCATTTGTGTTGGCCTGGGGTGGCTATAGCTGTGTGGAGTCCCTTCATGTCTTCTTCAGGTAGAAGCCATTCATTGTGTATTTGTGAATGATGATTCATTGCAATTGAATGTGGGACTAGTAGAGTAAAGGTAAAGGAAGGATTTCTGCTTGGATGGGAATGAAGCCTGGATTAGCTCTGTGGTCTGAGCATTAGCACGGAAAGCTAAAGGTTCGGGGTTCGATTCCCGGTTCAGGCAAAAATTTTTCTCTTTACCATTGATTTACAATAATTTAAGAAGTGCGGTGTTCGTTGTTCTTTATTCCTTAGACACACCTAGCTGATGGACTGGAGTGCTCTCTCATGTCATAATATCTGGTGTGATGAACAGATACTTTTAACTTCAGTGAGATATCCTTCCTCGCCAAGGTCCACTGAATATCTTTGCACCTCTTAAACCTGTTGAAAATAACCATAATGTATTTCTGAGTTACAGTCTTTCGATGGAACTATAATGATGTGATTTTGTTGTTCTTAGCTAACAGCTCTATTGTCATTTATGTATGTAATTGATGATCAAGATACAAGATAAATGATTATGAGCAGCTTTCAGGATGTTCCATCTGGAATTTAATCAAGAAACAACATCCTTTATATAGATTATGAAAATGCTATATAATAAGAAATAAATTGTGGAATCTAATGGGGGGAAAAAAAACAGGCTTCCCAAAATGCCTGATAGCAGTTAAAAATTCTCTACGCACATTCATGTATCATAATAAAGAATGAAGATAAATTATTAGAAATTCTTTAACATAACAACATGCCACCTTGGATTGTAAATAATGTATATAAATCTAATCTTATTGGAGTCAGATATAACAATACGACATCTAAAAGAAACAAAAATTAATAAAGGAGTAAAACAGGGTTGTAGCATTTCCCCAAATTAATTTATATCAGCTTCATCATATTTGGCCCAAAGCCCAGGTCATATCTCAATCTTTCTGAGAATGCTGTTTCCAAACTTCAGTTTCTCTGGCTTCTAAAACTCCATCAATCCATCTATATTAGGTCTTTCCACATTCTTTTTTTTTTGTCCTGGGTTATATTACATGGATATGGCCAGCCCATCCGAATCTAGCTATCTGTATATTAGTGCTAATTTTAAAAAAATACAATAGGAATTAACATTAAGAGATTTAATATTTAATTTTAGGAAGTTATATTTTGAGGTTATTTTAATTATATTATTTTTGGTCTGGACATCTTACCTCAATATTAATGTATTGAGGTAAGATGTCCAGACCAAAAATAATATAATTAAGAGATTTGTTTAATAATTAAGACATTTTTATTTTATTTTAAAAACATTAGGAAGTAACATTATGAGGTTTAATTTGATATTTGAGTTTGTATTTTTTTAACATTCTTACCTCATATGATTGTTTTGTCGGACATATATTTCAAAGCTGTTGCTCCATCGTCAGTGGTTACACAAACTGATTTCTTCTTTTCTTCAAGTTGTCGGCCCTGGATCTGTGTTCCAAACAACTTGGTAATGAGACTCCTTTCTCCGGGAATTTCAAAGTTCATAATTTTCTTCTTGTTCCTATGATATAGATTTTTTCCCATATTGCGAGTTCATTGGTATTTTCTAACTGTTTTAATAATTTTGTATTTAGATCTATTTTGAGTTTTTCTGTCCAAGTACATAGTTTATTAGAGAATCATAGAATTGAAAAATAAACAAAACTTTTGAAACATCTATCTAAACCTTTGGAATTAACAGTTTGGGAAAAGATACATATTCAAAAAACCATACTAGAATCATGAACTTCAAGATTCCGGACGAACCAAGCTTGATTACAAAGTTCTTCAAAAATACACCAGATGGCAGTTTAGAAAATTACTCCTTCAAAAGTACACCAGATGGCAGTTTGGATAATTACTGGCAAAAGAAAAAATTGACAGCTGTGAAAACAGCTGACGATGGAGAAGATGGTTCTCTGATTCTGCTGTGCTGTGTTTAACCTTTAAACACCCAGGAGCCCATATGCTGGGTTTTAAAATGTACGTCCAGTTTGCCCGCAGACCCAGCATATGGGTTCTGAGCAGGCGGACCTGTTTGGTTGCTTGAAATTATACTGGATAATACTACTTTTGTAACATACCTTTTTTCAGGGTTATCAGATGCTTGGCAACGTGATGTGAAGATAGCATTCGTTTATTAAATGTTTGTTTTTGTGTGATAAGCCTCGAAACAATCACCAATTCACAAACCGACATCATACTTTTACACTTCACTTGCACACGTTTTCTGATTCCCCGCGCCGAACACACGACAAATTAGTCTTTGTAAAGCTACCCACCAATGTTGACTAAAATTAACTTCAAGTCACAAAATATCTGTACTCAATATACTAGGTCTACCAACCAGGGAGTCATTTACAGGGTGTTCTACCAACCTGTTCCGAAAAGTCTGTGACAAGTCTAAGTCGGAAGTCTCTATGTGTTGTTTTGGCCCAATGTTGACTAAAGTTGACTTCAAATCACGAAATGTCTGTACTCAATATACTAGGTCTATCCAGGGAGTCGTGTACAGGGTGTTCTATCAGCCTGTTGCAAAACGTCTCTGACAAGTCTAAGTCGGAAGTCTCTATCTGTTGTTTTGGCACCAATGAAGTCAGAAGAAGAAAACTGTATAGAATGGTCAAGTCTAACAAATGAAAAAATAATTTCTTGGTTGAGTAAACAAGCTATAACGGCTGGGGGACTCGACATGCTGACCACATGTCACCCAAGCTCTGGCTCGATGATCATCTACCTTTGTGATTGACACATGTGGGTGTGAGGCCAGCAGCTGGATGGTAGGCAAGGGCCTTCTAGGCCCGTCGCACCATGGAATTATTATTATTTTTAGATTATTAGGCATCCCTTTTCTCTTAGATCTTACTGTCCCACAACACGTCATTTCACATTAGAATAATTACGCCAAGGAAAAGGTACATTTCTGATTCTGTCATGTCAGGGGGAAGAGTACATTTTTCTTCGCTGTCAATTCTAGTTTCACGAACCCAAGACCTGACAAAAGCCACGTGTCTCACAGCTATAAGCGTCAGTTGATTGTAGCGTGTGATTGTCATTGATATCGTCTGCGTCATTGTCACAATCCGAGAATGTGTTGTATTTCAGCGGAACATAGTGATTTTGTACCAGACATATTGTAAACTTCACTCTGAGTCACAAAACTGTGAATGAATAAGGGCTGTGGGTGGAATGTGACCTGTTTTTTTTTTTTCAAAACTTTCCTGCTTTGGGGGAAAACTGACCGGATGCAACGTAATAAACAAAAGAATGAACAAGGGTTAGAATATACCTAAATCTATATACAGTTTTTCACTTCTAACCTGATTCACAACACTCTAAAGTCCCTAAAGTTATTTGGTAACTATCGTGAATTTAAAAATTCTCTCTATGCTACAAAATATCACTACGGATTTTTGTCGTGATTACCACCGATTTTACAATAATATTTAACACTTTAAACATTGTTTGATGTTTGTGACCCCCACAGATTTTAAAATGTGAGTTAATAAAATCAGCAAAGTTATAGTCAAAAGCCAAGGAGTTTAAAAGCTAGGTGGACATTTAAACCCGGGCAGCCTGCCGCTACCTGGCCATTTAAACTTGGGCGCTTAAAGGTTATAAAAACATAGATGTATGAGGTAAGAAGAATTCAGAATTCATGTTTCATTTGATTCTTATTAATAAAACCTCATAATGTTAAAATTCCCAAATTTATTATATTAAAATAATGTAAAATGTTTTTTTTTTTCCATGACAATCAATGTAATTTGGTTGTTTTAGTAACTTTTTAATGTAATGTATTTTTCTACCAACTTCTAGAAATATTTATTAAAATGTGTTTATGAAAGTTTTCTATCAATGCAATTTGATTTTTGTAATGGTATTTTTCAACTACCTTTTAGAAAAAGAATATGTTTATGAAAATTTTACATTTTTAATTTACTACATTTACCAGTATATAGGATGAACCAACCTGAAAGATATACTCAATTTTTTTAAAAGACTCTGTTACATTTGTAGCAATAATTTGAAAAAAAGAACAAGTTTGTGACTATTTACAACTGGAACGACAATAAGACATTTTAAACAAACAGGGTGTGATCATCAATGAACAGTGTATGCACGTCCACTGAGCTCTACATAAGTGCAATATTTTCATTTATCGGAAGGAACCAATTAATGAATAATGACAGCTTTAAATTAGAACAGAGAAAATTTGCAGAAATGACAGTAATAGAATAATATTAAGAGACAGATATAGACACTACACCTCATAATTTGTAGAATTCTTGAGAAAATATTTCAGAATAATTCTGAAATATGTAAAAGCATGAACTAATATAGGAATTATGACTGTGACGTATAATTTAAAAATTCACTATCTAACTCACTGGCATTATCGAACCCATAGGTTCATGTCTGCACAGACATAAACCCTCCATACAGCCCTTTTCTGCACAAATGTGTTCCAAACATTCCCTGTATAATCTACTTCCCTCAAATCATAATTCTCACAAATATCGATCAGCACAGCTATGGACCTGTTACACTACCCGTCCTGACGTATTGTACCTCACATATAGAGCGGGTGAAAGCTAGAGCTCTAGGAGTACCCCACCAGGGAGATATTTTTTATAGAAGAACTAAGATGCGAGATAATTCTCCCAGCGAATGACACCTTCAAAAAGCTCCTACAAGACCTGTACAAGAAGAAAAACAGCATACTGGAGAAGTTCTATGCAACATGTGCAATGCAAGATAGGACCTGGACGGAAGCTAATCATGAAATGCAACACGTGACGACAAGATTGGCAATCCATGGCTTCCACCACAAGATGTGCAGTAACAAGACCTTCCACGAACCAAATGACAAGTGCGTGTGCATATTGTGTCTAGAATTTTGTGACAGATATCACATTATAAAATGTAAGAAGAGCAGCGTATAGTAAGGACAAGTAATGTAAT
This sequence comes from Diploptera punctata, assembly GCA_030220185.1. Taxonomy (NCBI): domain Eukaryota; kingdom Metazoa; phylum Arthropoda; class Insecta; order Blattodea; family Blaberidae; genus Diploptera; species Diploptera punctata. Next base: position 11,841 of record JASPKZ010003363.1, on the reverse strand, counting down.
TACCTCCATGCACGGTGTGTGCGCATTTCTACTTATTATTATTATTATCAAATCATAGTTAATGTTATTCTCCCACCTCATTCTTGGTCTACTAACAGGGTGTTTTCCCTCTGGTTTTCCTACAAGAAGCTTCCATGCATGTCTTTCATTTCCCATTCGTGTCACATATCCTGCCCATCGCAGTCTACGAGACTTAACTGTTCTTATTATATCTGGCTTCCTATAAAGACCATTTAGTTCACTGTTAGGTAATCTCCATTCACCTGTCTGGTCGTCTTTCTTTGGTCCAAAAATTTTCTTATACTTCATTCGCTCTTAGGCCGGTATTCTTGAAACCAACTCTCCTCTCGAAGTGAGTGACATGTGAGTGGCTCCGCCTTACTATGACGTCGAGAGTATTCTTGAAACCAACTCTCGCTCAAAACTCTCGTTTTGGCCACGCCTTACTCACTTTTAAATGTCAAATTCTTAAGTCGGCAGTATACCTGTCTTTCGCTTTGTTCTGCTCCACAGTAGAAATGGCGGAATTCCAAAAGTGAATAATCTTTTGGGTTTGGAGGCACAGAAGTTAATAGAAGATGTGGAAATTGAACAAAATCTACGGGATCAAGCGAATCGCCGTCGCCGCCTGTACTTTCAGGATATTCCCCGATATACAGGTAAGTCATGTAATATATGCTGTATGATTCATTATATTTTAACTTTTTCAATATGCATCGTGAGACTTCTTAAAATCTAGTGTTGTTTATTACAAACGTGTATGGAAATACTATATAAACCGATTACAAATAATTCATGTAGAGAAATAAAATATCACTCTCGTGTATAATCATTAACATGATCGTTTTTTTGTTTGTATATTACACGCAAAAAAGTGAAATTTTTATTAACTCCGGTCACATAACGAACAAAATTGGATAATAATTAGTAATTCAATAGTACGATATATATGTGTATGTATATATATAATATAAGGAAAATGCAAATAATGAAAACATCTTCATTCAAACTACTGTAGTAGAAATTAATAAAACAATATTTCTATTAATTTTTTAATACTTAACATTATTATTATTTAATTTAAAGAAATTAACTTCATTTCGTGTGTTTTTGTTGGGACAAGTTAGTATACGCATGATTAGTTTATTGAATAATATGCAAGCAATTTATTTTGTTAGGTTAGGAAGAGTGTAATGGGTGTATGTCAGATTCTCATAAACTGTTTGGGAATTTATTAAGAAGGTTAGTTATTTCGATTTCACATTTATATCCTGCCACCTGGTGAAGGTTACATTAAACATTCGCGCATGTGCAGTGCGATTCTGTAGAACTTATTCATTGAATAGATGAGAGTCAAATACTAAAGTTTACCCATAATTTGCTTCACTCTTTAAATTATGCACATGAAAGATTATCTGATAATGCTTAATTTAATTTTATGCTAAGTTCCTCGATTCAGGAACAAATACTTAATCAAGGTGTGGCCAGACAAATATTAAATTTATTATGGCATAAATATTGTGTCATACCAATTGTGAATTTATTCAATTTGTTTATTAATTCTATTCACAGGAAGTATGCAGCTGTAGTGGCAGACCTCCCTGGCATCAGCCAAAGTACTGTGTCACCTGTCATCAGAAAAGTATCCACCTCTGTTGCAGAATTGAAACTACAATTTATAACATTCCCTAATGGAGATGAGGTTCGTCATCTCCATTATGAATTTCATAGAATTGCTTGTTTCCGTGGTGTAGTTGGATTCATCGATGGCACACGTATAAAAATAAGGAATCCTGGAGGAGAATATCCCGAAATCTTCAGAAATAGCTTGGGCGTATTCTCCTTCAACTGTCAGGTATGTACAAAAACTAGTTAAGCAAGTATTTTGTGTGTTATTATTATTATTTTATTTCACTTCCTCTCTCCAAGCGCAACAGGCCTAGAAGGCCCTTATGCTCTTTAATTGACATCATTAGAGTTGTAATTCAAAACTGATAATGAAAGATCCAACTAATTTTTTTTAGAAGCTTTATTTTTAGAGTTCAGGTTCTTCTACGTGTCGTAAATCTACGACATGTGATCCATGGCTTCAGTTGCCTTGATCAGTATTGTAAGAAAATTGAAATAAAGCCATTAGTTGCACTGTCTTAAATATATAGCACATAAAAGCAGAAACTCCAAGCAGCATCTGTGAACCATTTTAGGTGAATACTTGATTTATGATGCTTTTTACCTAAATAATTTGTGCCAAGTAGGAGATTTTGTAGACCAATATCAGTGAGAAACATTTTGAAAATGTATTGTGTTAATATTGTTCTAGATTACTACCTCATACCATTTATCCCATAACATAACATAGATTTTTGCATAAATAACAAATAAAATATAACCATATTTTAATTTTTTTCATGTTTTTATTAAATTTACACTTTCCAAACCTTAATTTTTCTTCCTTAATTAATCTAGGTTGGAAAGTGTTAATTTAATAAAAACTTCAAAGTATGAAGCTTTACCGTTCAAAAGTAATGTATAAATTCTCAATAAAAGTACTTCTGAATAAAAGATTCCAATTGGCATGTTGGTATTGATGGTCTTCGGACGAACGAGAATTGTATAAGTAGAAAGAAATGTTGACATTCTTATCGGTGCTCAGATGGTGTAATTGGTATTGTACTAATGTACAGAATCAGAGATCCAGGGTTCAAGTCACAATTCAAGCATTATTTTTTCTTTCTTTATTAAGGTACAAGTAAATTTACAGAAAAACTGCACTTAAACTAGCATGAAATATTTTCAAAGTCCTATAGAATAACAGTGTGCATGCGCCAGAGTTTGAGAGCCACCAATAACCCACAATCGAACCATATTGATTATCATCCTCGATTACAATCCATCGCTATGAAATTTAAATGACCAATATTTGCAATAAATCCCCAAATCTATGTTAAAAAGATATATTAATAATATTAAAATTACCAAACGTTTATTAAAAATGGGTGTACACTTACTTATCGCTCCCTAATGCTGATCCAACCAGCGATAACCCAAAACAGCAATAGAAAAATTATAGACTAAGTAATATACTCTGTGGAGAAAATAGCAGTTAGCATCACAATATTTCTAACAGTGTCATAAAATTGTGATTTGCACATTTAAATAAATACTTCGAAACTGTCTAATAATGTTATAAAAATTGTTTGAAAAAGTTTAAAATATTAGGAAATACAAAATAAGTGCTATAGTTTACAATAATATAACTGAAAAATCAAGCGCTAGTAAAAGTGCAGTTGAGCCAAATTTACTTCCAATAAAACAATTGACGAAACCATCACAATTTTAATGCAATGACAAAACTGAAGTGCTTGTAATGGCTATGAATAAAAAATTAATAGTTTTTCGTTAGGAACGGCATAGTTTATAGTAAGAATTTTGAATATGAAAAATTGAATATATATATATATATAATCAATTGAGTTGGTGTTTACTTGATGAAAATCCATATTAATTAATTAAATAAAAATAAAACTTAGTTTCATTCAATTTTCATATTTATTAAGATATAATTCAGTGACAGCTGTTTCGGTACATGTCTGAAGAAAGTACAGTGTACCGAAACAGCTGTCACTGAATTATATCTTAATAAATATGAAAATCGAATAAAACTAAGTTTTACTTTTATTTAATTAATATATATATATTTATTTATTTATTGCATTGAGAGTTGCTTTTTATATCTTGGATTTTTTTTTTAATTTTCAGGCCATTGTGAACTTCACTATGGAATTCATAAACATCGTTACAGGCTGGCCAGGATCTGCACACGACAGTCGTATGTTCAAAAGTAGCATGATCTGTGGCCAATTTGAAGAAGGAGAAGTGTCTGGCATTCTCCTGGAAGACAGTGGGTATGCGTGCCATCATATTTTAATGACACCTCTCCTCAACCCACAAACACGAGCTGATTTCAATTATAACTCAAACTTGAAACGACGACGACTGTTATAGTTGCAACAACTGTGTTACACAATATAGCGAGGAGGGCAAACGATGCCGAAATAGAGGATCTGCCACCAATAATGCTATTCCAGTTGTGAATGATGTTTATGATTTGCCAAATGGATTGACAGCCAGAAGGGCTCTAATAGATGTCCACTTTTAATAATAAGTAAGGTGAATACCGAGTCATCCTTCCTCATAACTGGTGTTCTATTTGAAGTAGTTTTGATATTTCACGTATACCATCGTCAGCTTTTCCAGACTGTTGAAATTTAAGTTGTCAGCTCTGGACATCGAGGGAACGACAATGTTAATTTCAACATTCTGGAAAAGCTGACGATGGTATACTTTATATACAGACACTAGTTCAAATAGAACACAACAAGTTATGAGGTAGAATAACTCCGGATTTACCTTATTTGTTATTAAGAAGGACCTAATAGAGTTACTTACTTCCCATTGTATTTTTACTTGTAATTTTAGGATTGTGATTGGACAAAATTATATGAACACTTTCTTTTCACTACACTATCATGTATTGTGCATTTTTTTTGTCTTCTATACTTCCTCTGCTGTAAGGCTGTGAACATATTTGTGTTGTGTATATAGACCATTGTGTGTTAAAAATGCAGATTTCCTCGTCTAAATTGTTGGTGCATCTGTAACACTATATCATTTTGTCTAATCTTAAATTTTATTTGTTCTAATATGTAATTTAAATAGGGCCCTATTCCATGTGACATATCAGCTATAAACTTTGTAATTGTCCTTTAAGTCACTAACACTATCATTTATTGGATAACATAAGTTAAAATGCGTGCACATTTATTCACATTTCTGGTATAGCCAATTGTGAACATGTTTATTTAATTCAGTTTGTTTGTTTTATGTCCCGCACCATAGCTGAATGGTTAAGGCAAGATGCTTTGTCAGAGAGTTACCGGACTTGCGCTGGTTCGGGTCTCCATGGGGAAAGCATTTTTTCTTGTGATTTTGGCCAGTATTGGGCCATTGCTCACTCAGCATCATGAGGCATTTGGGTAGCTACAATAAGTAGCGGCTCCAAGTTCAGAAAATCAGCTATAATGACTGGGGGACCTGACATGCTGACCAATCCTACACTGGGTGAATGATCTTCTATCTCTGTGATCAACTCATGTGGAAGTGAGTCCAACAGCCAGCTAGTAGGCCAAGAGCCTTCTAGGCCTTTCAAGCCATGGGTTTTTTTATTATTTTATATTCCGTTAAGTGAGTCAAATAAGTTATTACATGTTACCTCATAAAACTCCGTGATCTTCACAGGACTGGTTTCTGAAGCTATTGCTTGTATCATCAGCCAAGATTCCATTAACTCTATAGTCTGAGTTCTGGTTGACGATAGAGGAAATAACTTCAGAAACCGGTCCTGTGAGAATCACCCAGTTTTATGAGGTGAGATGTAATAATTTGACTTACTTAATTTATTTGCCTGATAATGTAAATTCCCATCATAAAATTTCATTAAAGTAATTTAGATTTGATTAAGTAGGTAGATCCTTGGCAAGCTTTATTGTTTTGTTATCTTGTTTTCCGTAAGTTGGGTATGGAAACTTAAAAGCCTTATGATCCATCCATCCATAGTAATTCTGCCCAAGGGTAGGTATTTCACTGCAATCATAGCATTTTCATGCTATGATTTGCTAGGTAATTATAGGTGTGGTAGCTTCCCGTTGCTTTCTTTCCACATCGGTGAAGGATGATGATGATGACCGGATGATATTTGGGGACTGTTGGTCCCTAAGCTTCCTGACATTTGTCTTACAGGTGAGGAAATCCCCAAAAAAACCTCTCCCCGGAGCTTGTCCCGACCAGGAATTGGACCCACTGCATGACAAGGCAGCACGCTACCTCGAGACCACAGTGGTGGACACGATGAGGTATTATATTCTAAAAAATGTGTAAATAGTAATGTTTCACAATAATATATAAGGTATTAGTGTTACAAATTTGTGTGTTTATGTACATTGATAGCTGTGTAATGTTCGTGTATGTAAATCCATATTGATTCTTGTATATAAATGTTATGAGTAATTATGAATGCTGATAATAATAAAAAGCAATGTTTTCAAATGAAACATATTTTGTATTTATTTCAGGTGTCATACATATTAATTCCACAATAAAATATAAGTATGGACTGTTCTTTAATTTCATTTTCCTGCATTGTCCAAGTACTAGAATTCACTTCTGTTTTCTTTTATCATGACATACAAAACTCATGTCCACCAAAAACAGATGTTTATTTCCAATATGCAGTTCCCTAAGATTCATCCAAATATCCTCCCATCTAAACCTTCCTAATGGTATTTTCTCAATAAAATAAATACATTTGTCGCTATACGTTTTATAAGTTTGTTATGGGTTGATCATGTAGATTGAGTAGACAGTAGAAGAAATTTTTACTGGATTAAGTTCGTTGAGGAAAAGGTTCAGTGGAGGGCTTTAGTGAATGTGCCATTTATCTTATGTATTTCATAAAGCCCTAGAGCTTGCAATATAAGTAGTAAAACCAATTAGCTATTCAAGGGGACATATTTGAAAAAAATCATGTTGACGTGAGGATGAGGTAAAACAGTAAACTGAAATGATGTTTCATGCAATGACTACATATTTTAAAGATGGTTGTTTATATAAATGCCCTTATAGGACTGTAGGGCAAAGTAATTGGGCATATATATAATACATATAATGTTTCATTTTTTGTTTTGATATAAATTTTAGAATAACACTGATAGAGTATCAAAGTTTATAAATTATGACTATAGTCTTGTATCAGGAGAAGCATTAATGACCATAAGGAGAAGAGACAATACTAATAATTTACATAACATGGTGATTAAAGATTTGTGGTGAATTACAGCAATAATTAATACATAGTTACTTAAACAGTGTTTCTATAAACGGAAAAACTGCACTTAAACTAGCGTGGAATATTTTCAAAGTCCAATAGAACAACAGTGCGCATATGTCAGGTTTTATATAGCCAGCGATAACCCACAATCTAACCACATATCGATTACTATATGTCGCTGTGAAATTTAAATTACTAATATTTGCAATATTAAGAGAAAATAACATCATAATATTGTCTACCAGTGTCATAATATTGTGATTTGCATATTTAAATAAATACTTCAAAATTGCCTAATAATGTTATAAAAATTGTTTGAAAAAGTTTAAAGCATTAAATAATGTTAGTTAATACAGAAGAAGAGTTTACGACAATATAAATGAAAAATCAAGCGCTAGTAGAAGTGCAGTTGAGCCCTATACCATATGTATATTTTTTACCATAATCTCAACCTTGAGGTTATGGAAAATAAAATGCACCATCAAAAATTGATTAATAACTTTGTATTTATTTGATGTATTTACATAACGTGGTGATGGTAATTTCTTACCATGTTCTTAAAATATTATCTTCATAGTGTAATTTTGATAATGGTTTTCTGTTAACAATTACAACAATAAATTAATACATAGTTACCTATCAATGATTTTATAAACCATAATAATAAATTATTATTTTGCTACAATTTCGACTTTTAAGGTTAGGCCTACAAAATTATTAGAACCTATAGTATTACCTGTTATGCATAAAGGTATACCTATTATCCATAAAGATAACATAATAAAATAAAATAGACCATCTCAAATGGATCACTAATACTGTTTTTAATTTGATATAAAATAGATCACGTATATTATATTAATTTGGTTTGTTGATATCCCATAACGTACATATAACGTACGCTTTTCTCCATCACAATACACATGTATAAAATATAAAAGCTGTGGAATGTTACAATTTGACCTTTTATACTTTTCTTACTATATTTATCAATAATATAAGCCTGTTCAGATAACTAATTTTATAAGGGATAACTGGGCAATATATATTTTTTACTTTCATTGTTGGACATTTCTATATGTAGGAAATCCTAATTTTGCCATGAATACGTTTTGATTACACACATATATTGTATGTTTAACCTCAATCAGATTCTATTTCCTCATTTTTGTAATAAGTTTAATTTATTTTAGGCAAACAATCACATTCCCATAACCTATACAATTGCAGACGATTTTTAAAAGACGCCATATTTCACAATATCATATGGATTATTTCTCTATGCACTTTTAAAAACATTGCCAACATACGCATTTTTCCATCTCGCCTGAGATAGAGATAAGATCGGATAAGATGGTTTCAAGAAAACCATCTCTCACTCTCGTGGTCAGACTCAACTTACGAAAGTGAGAGAGGTGGGGGAGAGGAGAGTTGGTTTCAAGAATACCGGCCTAGAGTGATCCTAACATAAACACCAATTGTATCCTTGCGCCATTCACGCCACTATTACTGTCATTTTGACAGGAGCACGTGTGAAGTATATACTAGCTTAATAAACAAAGTCACATACTTGATTTTTTGTAGCTACTATTGATAATAGCAGTTTAACATAGGAGTGGTGGCTAAGAATTAGTATTAATTCTTGGAACATGTCATTCTGTGCCCACTGCATTCTTCCTCTTTTGTTTGATGTCAAACATAACGGTAGACTTGGGGAGAATGGGATCCTGTCACTGCACCACTGCATATTTTTATTTATATTTTTAGAATTTGTGCTTCAAGGTTGAGGTTATTGACATTTATTTAAAATCACACAATTATTTTGGTAGATCTCTCCCAGGTTAAATATAAGTTATACAGTATATTCTAAACTCATTTTTAAAGTTAGTCATATTAAATAATCCCTTCTCTATAGCAAAATGTCATCGCGATCTATAACAACATTCCTTTGATTTCTTTTAACAAATTCATACCCGATTTCACACAATATTTTGTAAAACGTTCTTTCAAATTCCGACAGTTCTGAATCACTATTTACTTGTTTCAGTACTTTATCAATTGTAGGGGGTTCATTTTTTAAAAATAAAATAAATTATGCACTATTACTCGAATTGCGTTTACCACAAATTCATCACACTTATTAAAAGCATACTGCACACGTTTCCTTTTTTTACCGGGAGTTACAACCATACCACGTGTTGTTTTTTTCTTTCCGAGTACTATTAATACTTCTACACGACACACCGGTAAACTCAGATGTTAAATTCACTATATATTTTACTAAAAATTCACGATACTTTTCTCTAAACTTGTGAAATACGTTTAAAATAACTTTTTTGACCACTAGTCAAAGGTTTGCCAGATTTGTTTTTTTACAAATTTAGTTGGGGACATGGCAACAGAAGACTCCGACATGTTGTTGGCTGAAGAATGACTCAAATGTATCACCCATATGTAAAAAACTATTTTAAGTTGTAATTATTGATTAGATTTTATTTTACATTATTTTTCTATGTTTTTGAATATTATTATTTTCATTCACGAAGAATAACAAGTATATTCAGAGGACATAATTTTAATTTAATAAAGGGAACTACTTTTTCATGTACATATTGCTTCTACATTGTATATCGGTGTCAGTAACCAATGAAAAGCAAGCAGGCCACATGGTTTTGTTTTGACAAGGATCACCAACTCTCCTCTCGAATTGAGTGACATGTGAGTGGCTCCGCCTTCCTATGACGTCGAGAGTATTCTTGAAACCAACTCTCGCTCAAAACTCTCGTTTTGGCCACGCCTTACTCACTTTTAAATGTCAAATTCATAAGTCGGCAGTATACCGCTGTCTTGCGCTTTGTTCTGGTCCACAGTAGAAATGGCGGAGTTCCAAAAGTGAATAATTTTTTGGGTTTGGAGGCACAGAAGTTAATAGAAGAGGTGGAAATTGAACAAAATCTACGGGATCAAGCGAATCGCCGATCGCCGCCTGTACTTTCAGGATATTCCCGATATACAGGTAAACGTCATGTAATATATGCTGTATGATTCATAATTTAAACTTTTCCAATATGCATCGTGGACTTCTTAATCTAGTGTTGTTTATTACAAACGTGTATGGAAATACTATATAAACCGATTACAAATAATTCATGTAGAGAAATAAAATATCACTCTCGTGTATAATCATTAAACATGATCGTTTTTTTTGTTTGTATATTACACGCAAAAAAGTGAATTTTTATTAACTCCGGTCACATAACGAACAAAATTGGATAATAATTAGTAATTCAATAGTACGATATAATGTGTATGTAATATATAAATATAAGGAAAATGCAAATAATGAAATCTTCTTCATTCAAACTACTGTAGTAGAAATTAATAAAACAATATTTCTATTAATTTTTTAATACTTAACCATTATTATTATTTAATTTAAAGAATTAACTTCATGTCGTGTGTTTTTTGTTGGGACAAGTTAGTATATGCATGATTAGTTTATTGATTAATATGCAAGCAATTTATTTTGTTAGGTTAGGAAGAGTGTAATGGGTGTATGTCAGTTTCTCAGAAACGGTTTGGAATTTATTAAGAAGGGTTAGTTATTTCGATTTCACATTTATATCCTGCCACCTGGTGAGGTGTTGTCATTAAACATCCGCGCATGTGCAGTGCGATTCTGTAGAACTTATTCATTTAATAGATGAGAGTCAAATACTAAAGTTTACCCATAATTTGCTTCACCTCTTTAATTATGCACATGAAAGATTTCTGATAATGCTTAATTTAATTTTATGCTAAATTCCTCGATTCAGGAACAATACTTAATCAAGGTGTGCCAACAAATATTAATTTATTTATGGCATAAATATTGTGTCCATACGCAATTGTGAATTTATTCATTTGTTTATTAATTTCTATTCCAGGAAGTATGCAGCTTGTAGTGGCAGACCTCCCTGGCAAGCATCAGCCAAGTACTGTGTCACCTGTCATCAGAAAGTATCCACCTCTATTTGCAGATTGAAACTACAATTTATACATTCCCTAATGGAGATGAGGTTCGTCATCTCCCTTAATGAATTTCATAGAATTGCTTGTTTCCTCCGTGGTGTAGTTGGATTCATCGATGCACACATATAAAAATAAGGAATCCTGGAGGAGAATATCCCGAAATCTCAGAAATAGCTTGGGCGTATTTCTCCTTCACTGTCAGGTATGTACAAAAACTAGTTAAGCAAGTATTTTGTGTGTTATTATTATTATTATTTTATTTCACTCCTCTCCTCCAACCAGCGCAACAGGCCTAGAAGGCCCTTATGCTCTTTAATTGACATCATTAGAGTTGTAATTCAAAACTGATAATGAAAGATCCAACTAATTTTTTTTAGAAGCTTTATTTTTAGAGTTCAGGTTCTTCTACGTGTCGTAAATCTACGACATGTGATCCATGGCTTCAGTTGCCTTGATCAGTATTGTAAGAAAATTGAATAAAGCCATTAGTGCACGGTCTTAAATATATAGCACATAAAAGCAGAACTCCAGCAGCATCTGTGAACCATTTTAGGTGAAGACTACTTGATTTATATTCTTTTTACCTAAATAATTTGTGCCAATATAGGAGATTTGTAGACCAATATCAGTGAGAAACATTTTGAAAATTTATTGTGTTAATATTGTTCTAGATTCCTACCTCATACCATTTATTCCCATAACATAACATAGATTTTTGCCTAAATAACAAATAAATTATAACCATATTTTAATTTTTTTCATGTTTTTATTAAATTTACACTTTCCAAACCTTAATTTTTTCTTCTTAATTAATCTAGGTTGGAAAGTGTTAATTTTATAAAAACTTCAAAGTATGAAGCTTTACCGTTCAAAGTAATGTATAAATTCTCATAAAAGTACTTCTGATAAAAGATTCCATTGGCATGTTGGTATTGATGGTCTTC
>JASPKZ010003362.1:0-44691 GCA_030220185.1 Diploptera punctata | reverse complement strand
ATAAGCACAAGATGCATTGCTACAAGCGAAATTATTGAAGTTATTGTCAGCGTTTTCATTTGTTTTTATGACTGAGCATAAATAATAATAATAACCACAATAATTACTTTAATAATTTCATGTTTGTACCTTTATCCAATAAAAAATATTGCTATTTCATAGTGTTCCTCTAATTGTTTTGAGCATGTATAGTAAACATTCTTCTGACAATTTAGGATAGCGGCTTTGTGTAAGTAGTGTATATTTATGCATAAAAATTACTAAATATAAGATAAGAGAAAACCATAATTATGAGTACACTACTGGAATATGAAATATTTTATAATATGTTTTAAAATTCCCTCACGTACTAGGTGAACACATTTCAACTTTTTAAAACATTTAATATAAATACCTCCACAAACCCCTAATAAGTTACGATCAGTACATTTATTAAAAACAAACAAGTAGTTATTGGTAGTAACTGATGATATGATGATGTAAAATAATAATAATAAAAAAGTAACTAAGTGATCCCAAACAGACACCAGATGGTCCTTGGGGTAGTAGGAGGTAGGCTCCCACTTTTTCTAGACAACGGCACTTTACGCACCGGGTTGTCAGCCCGGCGTACGGCCGCCTTTTACGCCCAAACAGCGTCTGGTACTCATTTCCGTTGAGGCTGATCGACCCAGCCATAGTGCCGCCAAGTGTTTTGGTCAGTTGTAAAAATCCTGACAACAGGAGTTGAACCCTCGACCCTCCGGCTTGTAGCGCAGGCCTTACACTACGCTAACGGCTGCCCCATAAAATAAAAATAATCATAATACATTATTATTTAAAACCTCTAATAAAATAAAATAAAAGTACACCTTCCGTAAGCTAACCCTTTGTTTACAATACAAGTAATTATTTACACTCATTGTCAGCATGTTTAATTGCGAGCATAAAATCAATAATAATGAATGTAATACAAACAAATAATAATTAACAATCAAAACAAACTCAAGTCTCTTAAAATATAATAAAGTCACACCTTTACTATAGCAGAATTCTTATATAAAGTTTAACAAAGGCGCTTGAAATCTATTTTTGGCAAATATAGTAAATTATTTTATTTTTCAAAATTTCAGAGAGAAAAATTGTACTCAGTTATAGCAAGAAAATAAAATTGAAGACATATTTTAGATTATTTAAAACTCGCATTAAGATGTACGTATATGTCCGTGAATGCAAAAGATCGGCTACCAAATGTGTTGAATGAAAAACAGAGGAAGACAGGTAGAGGAGACCTAAACTTCCCGCGAGTCCGGAATATATTTATACAAGAGAGAAAGTTTACAACCAGAGATTGGAAGGACCAACAATCGCTATAAGAATTGGACGATGTCAAAGACATTAATCACCGATAATCATCTATTAACATAATATCATCATGAACATTTTAAGTTTATTCTGAGTTTAACATCTTCCTATTTTTCTTTGGTAAACAAGTTCAGTATATTCTGTGGATACAATGAATTTACTTCTTGTACTGTAGCCGAATGGGCTAAGGCATCATGATCAGCACAGTAATGAGCATATGCTGTTTCAAAGCTCCATAAGAAGAATTATTGTCATGAAAGTTGACAAACATGGGAGTCGTAATCACAGAGCATCGTGAGAAATGAGGAAATAGTTCCATAAAAGCTAATCCAGATGAAAAAAGTAGATACATGGTTGTGGGACTCAACAGACCATATATCAGCATGATTGTCCCACCCCTGCAAGTACCATATGAGGAACGTAAGGTCACAAATAGCTATATGCCAAGATACTTCCAAACCTGTCACGTCATAGTTTAGCTTTTAGTTTCATTGCCCTCTACCAATGTTTGAACTATTTAATCTTTCATGAATGTCAGCACTCTCTTTTTTATTCAGCCTAATAGAAACAAGAAAAGGAATGTAAAAATTTTCCATCTATGCAGCCATGTAATTTGATTTTACTTTGCAGAAGTCTAAATTCTAGTTCTTAATATAATAATACATAAATAAGTGACTATAATCCACATTTTTTTTTAAAATTTTGAGCACCAACCAATCAATCAATTTACTTAAACATGTTGGAAAAAAGCAAAGAATATTTCCGTCTCAGCTTTGATACTATAAATAAAAGCTCATGGAACAGTAGAGCAAACGGGTACATCAAGCACAAAATTTAACTTCAAAACTTCTCTGACATTGTTGGGGATTGTTCACAAAGAGAAGAGAATGGTATACAACCGAACAAAATCAGGATCGAGAGTTTAGTTTCCCTTTTGATTTCCTGTCCTTAGATCAGGATACAACCAGTTTGCTTTCGCAGTTGTTATTTTTAATATTTACAGATAGAATTGTTTCACTCTTAATTCTCCTCCACTATAATTTAGGGTGTTGTAAACATGTTTTGTGTCCTACAAGTGTATTTTTTTGCCATTGAGTTTTCATAAGGTAGGCTGTATTATATATAGCATTATGAGTAAATAAACAAATTTGAAAGGACAGTTGAGCGATGGATAGAGAATGTATAAGGGCTATAGATCTAATACATGGTAAAGGTGGTGAGATAAATAGAAATAAATACATATGTACTATCACATATCAATAGAAGCCCTACTGGTTTTTAAAAGTAGTGTTTAAATTCCCAATAAAAGTCTTAACTAAGAAGCTGCCATTTTGCAATTATAGAAGCAAAGGCTTCGAGCATTTGATGCATTGGAATTACAACGTATATAAGAGAAAAATTTGCATACAGATTGGAACTCGCCCCGGTAGCTCTGTTGGTAGAGCACTGGGACGGTAAACAAAAGGTCCTGTGTTCGGGTCCCAGTCTGGGCAAAAATTTTTCTCTTCAAATTTAAATACATATGTGCTATTAACCTGATTCCGAAAATATAAAGGAAAAACTTATACACTAGTGAACAAAGAACCAGTGTTTGTAGGTCAGACAGTAACAATAATGAAATAGAAGAGAAACAAAATCATAGTTGATGGAGTAGAGGAAATATATCTCCTTATTGGTGGAAGCATCAATTTAAATATGAAATCAGGAATGAAACCATAGTGTGTACCAGTCACTCAGGATTTCAGGTAACCAGCACCCAGTATACAGCTGTCAGACATGAAAATGGCCACTGACTTAACAAATTAATATTCATTCTAGTGTTTTCTCTACTACTTGGAGAAGGTGTTGCTACATGTTTGTGTCGGGCTGACATGTCTTCATATCCATCGTTTTAATAGAAGTGTTCTGCATGTCACTGCTCTAATGAAATGGTACAATTTAGAAGGGGGTTTATGAGGTCATGGATTCGAATAGAAACTAGTGCTTTTTAAGAGAATAAAATATAATTTCTCATGTCCACTTTATGACTGTTATAATAATCAACATCAGAATCATGAATGTACTGTCACCACATTATATGTTTACTTTATGGCGTACAAAGGAAAAAAAATTCTCATGAAAATTGATTTCCATGGCATAAATCAAACTACTAGACAATGTTTTTGAAAATTAAAACAAAAAAATAGTTAAAGAAGCCACAAATCAATATTTCGTCTATCTTCCTACTAACTTGATCACATTTTATAAATGAGTGCGCATAATCTTTCAAGTAATGTCTCTTCTTAGCTATGGCACACCAGGGATCTTGGATGAACCTCCATAAATCATTTTGGAGCGGGTTTAGGCAAATTATTCCCATATGCTTCTCTACATCTACGGACATATTCTCAAATGGGTTCAAATCCAGTGAGCAATCAAGGTCAGGCTAACAGCTCAATATCATCTCTCCTCTAATCAATTGAGAAATTAAAGAATTCCACTAGGATATAACAATCTAACATAAAAAATAAAAAAAACATAAATTTCTATCTTTGTACTTCTGCTGGTTGAATTCTCACTTACACACAATCCATTAAGAGCCATCTACCTACAACATGACACAGACACTCCACTACTCGGGGCACAAATGTCAGCGTATCTGTAGTCGCATCAGGATCATGGTTGACGGTATACAATAGTGAGTGTATTCCTTGTAGTAAAAAAGGTCATTAGAAAATATTACTCTTTCCCAATTCCAACCACAATTTCCTACTATAAGGACCAAATGGTCTTCTATATGCGTTTTCTAACAAACTTCCAGAAGAGTGGCAAGTGGCCGACTTGTATATGCTCCTCATTATAAACTTTTCTAGGAGTGACATGTGAAGAACTCAAATTGACAACCCTTAAAATAATTTCTCATGGTTTGGATGTAGCTGGAAAAATTAATGACTCCTTTCTAGGTGGCAGGGAATGAAAGGGATTCCTTCCAACTTTTATCACTAATCTAATATTCAGTTATGCTGCTGAAATTATCTTTTATCACTCCCAGGTTATTGCCCTTAATTCTCAAATATCAGTAATTTTTTATCACTTCCAGTTTTTTGTCCTAATTTTCTCAAATATCAGTAATTTTAGACAAGCAGTCCTTACTGAAATGTATAAATACCTAATTTCTGAATGCCAAATAAAGAAATTACATCACAATATATATTATACTTACTTTATTCATTACACTGTGCTATATTAAACATAGTATATGGCAGAGGTATTGTTTTTATCATCCAGTCTTAATCTTTACTTATGTCTTAATGGTAAGCATCCATCACGAGAGAAATATATATTTCAGAAATGAAAATTAATCATATTTCTTTGTTTTGTTGATAAAACATAGAGGCGCTTAGAATAGCAAGGGCATATACGCAAAATAGTTTTTAGAAAAATGCGTTTCACAAACTTTTTTCTCTATATTGCACGACATAGTGTATCCGTCAATGCGAAGCAGTAGTTTAAAATTCGGACTGATATGAAAGTAATAATATTTATCGACTTTCCAGTAAAAATTTGGCCTATTGCAAGTTTTAACTTATTTGGCTACTTCAGAAAACATAATCTGTATTATTCACGTGATAAATTACAAACTTCTAAATTAATGGTGAATTTTGTAACCCTGGTTTCCAAAATACTCTTAAGCTATTCTATTTTAATATTCATAATTTTTATTACGATTTAATAGTAAAGTAAAAAATAAACTAGGGATGAGTTGCTGGAATGTAGGAAAGAAGCGCTGGGATACCTGTCAGCTCTTGAAGAAATAACTAGTGGTTTTGTGTATTTTTCGGATAAGGTGATTGATGAAATGTTAAAATGATTCTGATCGTACATTTTTTGCACATCCTTTTTGCAGATTTGTATTATAAGGTTCTCCTGTATTGTAGGCAGGTTTGATTCCAAATCCCATTTTGTAATTATTGTAAAAAACGAACACTCTGCCTTCCCAAAACTTGCCCAAGTCTGGGTGCATCAAGACACTTCGGGTTCAACCCTGACATTCCTGGAGAAATGGAGCAGGAAACTGGAATACATGCTATTCGATTCAGCAACATCCCAATGAAGTCTCCTGATGCATAACCGATGGACTTTGTGTCTTTGGACTCTTCTGCTGCGTTAGAGTCTTCTGCAGTGGAAACTCCGATGCCGAGCCATAGCTCGGGTGAAGAGCCATCAAATAGAGCATGCTCGATGACGGAGACAAGGCTTTTCTTAAGGTAAAACTTAAAAATAATTTGTTATCAGAGATCAGAAACAACCCTCCTTAAATTATCGGGTCCTCATCCTCTTCTTCCTGGGATAAGCGATTCAAAGTTTCTTGGACAGAAAAAATACTGTCGAAATACCCATGGTGAGTTGCTGGAATGTAGGAAAGAAGCGCTGGGATACCTGTCAGCTCTTGAGGAAATAACTAGTGGTTTTGTGTATTTTTCGGATAAGGTGATTGATGAAATGTTAAAATGATTCTGATCGTACATTTTTTGCACGTCCTTTTTGCAGATTTATATTATAAGGTTCTCCTGTATTGTAGGCAGGTTTGATTCCAAATCCCATTTTGTAATTATTGTAACAAACGAACACTCTGCCTTCCCAAAACTTGCAGCTTTGTTATGTGATCCTGGAGAATTTGAACATCTTTAAAATATTCTCTCCTCATTAACACGACATTGAACGTGTTCTTTCTTCTGCATACTTTAATGTGTTGCCCATACTGTACGGTGGTAAACACTTCTCTCCTACGAAGATGTTTCTCTATATTAGAAAAATCACGGTCACAGGAGTAAGTATGAGTGCCCTAGCACTATGAATGTGTGTTCAATTTTCATAAAACAATCTGCATGGATATATTTAGGCAAGTCAAAACTATATTGTTTATTTTTTATCATTTCACTCACCTCATATGAGGTGAGTGAAATGATAAAAAATAAACAATATTAAAGAACCTCATAGTGTTATTTCCTATCTACATAACTTAAGTCAAAACTATGTTTAAATTTTTGTTCTGTCCACTGCAGTTATCACTAAAAACATGCAACGTCTTTTCTTTATGTGCTATTTTATTTTCTATGTAACTCAAGAGGTGAAGCGATATTTAGATCCCCCCTGCCATATTAATTTATATAATATAAATATATGTCAGTATACTGTATGGAAATAAATTTTAAATAGTAATTACTTTTCCTTTCTTTTTCTCAGTTGACAATCAGAGACTGGCAGATATTCTTCAAAGCTATTAAATGGGTCGCCAAATGACCATGTTTATGGAAGCTAATTCGATATGCAAAAGTGACTCTTTGAACAAAGACCTGTAAGTTTTTTCTGGAAAAAGGCAGAATGTCGACAGGGGATATTTTATGATAAGGACATGTTTTGAACTCCATCGAATTTCTCTTTTTAGCAGACAGGCTATTGTTTAGCAAAACATCCCAAGACGATATGAGAGGTGAAAGTAGGACATCTCACCCTCGATCCCAAATGGGAAGTTTGAGACAAAAGAGTACAGCATCCGAAGTTCTGGGACGATATTATTCCCTTTTTTTTTCTTATCTCGGCCAAAAAAATAAAAAGCAAGTGTCAGTTTCTTTTAAATAAATCAACTAAGAACGGGACATCTACTCCTGTCGGACAGATGTGTTGTATATATCCGGCCTTTAGAAATTTTGTCAGTGTTAAAAAAGTATTACGTAAAAACGAATTACTCTAGCACCGAGACGGGAGGAGAAAGTAGGTCATTCAGTGTTGTGGACATATGACAAGTCCAGCAGCATGACCATCCTACCCTCCACCGATGATCAAGTAGAGTTTAAACCCCCCTTGGGGAATGACGGCGACTTTAGCCAATAAAATTTAACAGATGCCCAAGTAATTCAAATTTTTGTGTAGTGATAAGAGGAGACGGCGGCGAAGGCACACCTTGTAAGAGAAATATCCATCTAATGTGTACTTTCAAATAAACTGTGAACTGGAGGGAGAACTTCGTTCTATGTAGAGCAATTTTTTTAGATAAAAGTACGTGTTAGAATCCGCGAGGGAGTCAATGAGTAAAAGTACAAGTCTGAAGTCAGGAGCCAGCCTATAAGAGACACGTGGTCTCGAAGTTTGGTTAAGTGGTGTACTTCGTAAAAGTAGTATTACCGGTCAACCGCGGTACACATGTCGACAGAGACATATTTACTCCATTGAACGGTCCTATATAGCAAACATCTCCACCGGCATATTAACAAAGACGATATCGAAAGTGTAAGTCATGAGTGTTATGGAAGAATAAATACTACTCTGTGTAAACGTGTACTCTGATGTGCGGCTGTTTTGATATTCCTGGTGTCGCTCTCCCATCCGATAATCCTCCGTTGTACTTGAGATCAAGATCCTTTTGCTCTCCGATAACAAACCCTGAGAACCATAGTCCAGCGCACAATTAACCTGAACTGTCCAGCATCAGGGACCCCTTTATTCTTAACCTGGAAGGAGTTAACCCTGCAGCAGAGTAGCGAAATGAACAATCCCGCTACAGAGGCAACTTGAAATTTCAGCAGACCCTCGTTTTCCAGTGCTCTCATCCCAATTGAACATAGACATTTCTGGTTTTAAGATTGTTAATTCCAAATTTATAAGTCCGTAATTTCTGTTTATAGTACTGTATACCCTCTGTATTTTAGGAGTTTACAAAATACTGAGTGTGTGCACCTAGCATGTACAGCGAAAGAACTGAACGAAAAACCTATTCTCACCATGGTAGAAATAACCATACAACAATAAGCACTTAAGATAATTTTTTTTATTTAACTTTTATAGGAATTAATCACTATGAGGTTTAATTTGTGGTGAAATTAAATGTTTCTTACCTCTCCTCATATAAATCTTCTAAGTAGAACGCGATTCCGAGACCATAACAGTATCATCTTCAGTACAATCTTGGCGACTGGTGTTATGTCGATCAGAAGAAACTCTTCTTCTTCCCTCTGTTGGTGGTAAGACGAATCTCTAGATCAGGTCACCATACTTAAGACAGTATCTAGACCTAAAGAAACTCGAGATATATAAGGGCAATATAAATACCCTGGATGAGAGAAGCGTGCGGACAAGTAGGCCGGCCGCATACACCTTTGCTATTCTCAAGCTCATCTGTTATTGCACTGCAATGTATCAGGTCTAACACCAGATGTTATTGCAATGAAGGTTTCATTCTCTTCTAAGGCGTATCAACAGTTCTTACTCACATGGATGAAAGAAGGTTGAGAGTTCATATTGCAAAAATAAAAAAAAATAAAATGATTTTTGTTGATATGCCCTTGCTATTCTAAGCACCTCATATCATGTCCAGACATTGCTCTCAAGATTTTAAAAAAAATTGGTTCCTAATCTTGACTTCAGAGTGGTTATTTGTTTCCTAAATTTAGTATAATTGAATCCATAAAAGAATTCCTTTGGTTATAACTTAAACTTATTACTCCTGTAGCTATCACAGAAACAAACAGTAATGTCTTATTGTCATACAATATATATCAGCATAAATAATTAAGGTTATGATGTAGTATTTTTTATAAATGTTTTTAATTACATGGGTACAAAGTAAGTGCCATATAGAACAGTTGAAAGGGTACTGCCATTTTCTCCTTTTTATTACAAGATATTATGCATAACGTAATAATATAAGAAGAAAACTAACACTAGTATTATGGAATTGTATTGTTAAAAAAGACTAATATTTGTATTATGTAAATCACTAAATTACAATAAAAAATAAAAAAGAAAGCTAGAACAAGGCATGAATTTTGAACCTTCAAATCATCAAAACTACACTTTTCTATAGTTCCATGAGAGGTAGAAGTATGAATCCCTATTTAATACCACAGTTCAGAAACTACTTCAACGGTGCATTTACAAGCCATATTTCATGAACAAAAGTCAAACTTATAATACATTCACTGTTCACTTTCATTTTTTGCCAGCTGTATACATTATCACTTAAGAAACATCACCTATGTGAAAAAACCATAATTTTCAGGAGTAGATGAAAAAGTTGATACTTTTTAATTTTAAAAAGAGGTATCCTGGGAAATAAAAGAAAAAGTGATCCAATTAAATACCTGAGGAGACCTTCAAGGTGATGGGAGGTTAAGGCTTCCACCTTTTGGCAAAATTGGTAGAAGATATCAACTAGATAGTTCTGCATAATGGTAAATTTTTGCCCCCAGAACAATTGTTCAGTACTCATTTCAATTAGATGCTGAGCGAACACTAGGAACTGAAACATTGATCTTCTTGATTCTACCACATTGTTATAATGAACATAACTATGGTGTGCCACATATATGGGGAATTATAGCAATTAAAAACACGAGACTTTCAAAGTTATAAAGGTAAAACTGAGTTCTAAAAAAAATCCCTGACCAGTGTTTTCTAGTGTAAGGAGAGAGAAATACACAGTTGTGTCTTACAAGGTCACAGTTAGAAAATGCTGCAAAACCGAGAAACCAAGTTAATCGTACTTTATATTCTGAGTACAAGATAAAACTGAAATATGCGCTAATCCTGCGAATATGCATTATAAAATTTTGCCAATTGATTCCAAATGACATGAAATGCATTTTCCTCTTCCATGTATATGTTTATCATTGAAGGAATAAATCATGCAAATATGCAGAAATCCACCCTCTAATTATATCAATATGTTAATTGCATCTGTTATCAGCAATCCCTTGGACATCTTGATGCACGGTGCAATGAAGATCTTTCAACTTGCAGCCCATTTGTGTTGTATTATATTATGTCTGTGCAGACGTAGGATATCTCAAAAAGGGCAAAATCCCAAGATACGTTCAAGGGTTTCAATCTCTTTCAGGTAATGCCTGCAGAGGTTTTCTTGGGAACTACCTGGAATGGAACCCTTACTGTGCTGACAGTAAATAGTATTATTCTATTACTGGTTATCACCAATATTATGAAACATGCAATTTTATATTTAGATAAACTAATTTTCTAATTGGCTGGACACATCATCTACTTCTTGTAAAGCATGATGTAGCCCACCAGCTTATAGTAGCCCAGCACGTCTAGTAGTGAGATGCTTTTTGAATGGCACACATATTGTTGCAGGATCCAAGAGTTTTGTTCTAATAGTTATAAAAGTGAATGTAAAGCTTAATTTGTGAAGTGATGTGTTAACAAGCACTTCAAATTCTTCATAATAATAATAATCCAATCACAAATTTAGGCCATTTGTTGGCCTGTATCGGCCTCAATAAAAACACCATCCAAAAGTCTTTTGAGTGGACATCTGGTCTTCTTCATCCTGCAGGTAGATAGCTTAACATTTGTTTTGGTATCCTGTGATCTTCCATTCGATGAACATGCTGCACCCATCCTGACTTATAATCAGAAATTTTGTTTTGTAAAGGTTACATGTATAATTCTTCTAAGATGTCTTCATTTTTTTATGATCTAGTAATGTGTATCCTGCAGTCCTCAAAAGGTAACATTTCAAATTGTCTCTTCGAATAAAGCTTGTACTACTAATAGAATAATTATTGTTTATATCACCAACAAACATTAATCATTCGCAGGTGAAAACCCATATATGGATGGCATGTCCATTCCCACGCGAGCAGAAACCCTTATATGGGTAGCAATAAAACATACTACTTTGCCAACAGTTCTGGTACACATAGTTCCATATATTTCTCAAGGGATGATAGGAGAATGTTCTCTCTACCATTCTGAGTGGTGAATTCCCCGGTTAGGAATATTTTCTTGTGAGGTAATCACTGGAGTTCTGTTGGTAGCGCATCATTACATATTACAGTGGTTCATTCTTAACATATTTATCCTGTTATTTTTTTTTTCAGTAAAAATGGCAAAAAGAAAGTTGAATACAAGTGAGGAAACAGAGAAAGTAGTAAATGAAAGTGTAATTTAGTGACAGTGAAGGGGATTCTTGTGAAATATTGTGAAGTAGTGCAAATGAATGTGAGAGTGATATACGTAACACCGACGACAATGGTGCACCTAGCTGGAAGATTGAGTAATTTAGATCCCGGCCCAACTTCTAATATACCAATATATAAAATTCAGCAGGGGGCTGGTAAATCTCATTTTGATCAGGATACTGATCCAGTGGAATATTTTCACCTTGTTTTTGACAATGAAATTCTTGACGTAATAAGGAAGGAAACCTGCATTCAAGGGGAAACAAACAAAAATCAACAACCTTGACTAAAAGAGCTACAATTGCATCATGGTCTCCCCCAAAAGCTTATCGAGATGGTAATCAATATGGGGCATCATCCCACCTCTGATATCAAGGATTACTTTTCCAGAAATTGGGTAGACAAATTTCTCTTTTTTGGCAATGTTTTTCCTAGAGACAAATTTGTCCTCTTGTTCTGGAATCCATATTTTGCCCATGCTGAAGGTAACAAAAAGTTAGCTAAAAAGGATGTGATAAAGGGTATGATGGAAAAAAGAAGGCACAAGTGTTCTCTTTTCTACTCACCAGGACCTTCCATAACTGTCAATGAAAACACAATCAGCTTAAGGGGGAGTGAAATTCAAAGCCTACAGTCAAAATAAGCCAGCAAAATTTGGAATGACAGTGTTTTCCCTCTCAGACAGTTCCAATGGGTACCTGCATAATTTCCAGCCCTACATGGGAAAAACTCAATCAGATTCTGATCTTCTCAAAATCATCGAAGTTGTCAACGACTTGACCTCTTCCCTCCTAACAGATCCCCCTCTAGGTTTCCAAGTTTATACTGACAGGTACTATACTTCACCTGAATTAGCAGATGAATATGGTCACAACAGGTACAATCCTGATCAATAGAAAAAATATGCCAGATTCCATAAAGCCAATAAAAATAAAAAAGATTAAAAAAGGGCTTATTATTAGTTTTAAAAAAGCAGAAAAACTGACTCTCCTGAGTACTTACCATAAAGGGGACAAAAATGAAATGACAGCAGTTCCTTCAAAGTATTCTGATCACACTCATAAATGGTATCGGGGTTTTTTTTGTGGCTCTTGGAGGTGTCTATTTAAAGCAGTATTTTAATATCATAATAAATATGGAAGTTAAAGTTAATAATTTTATATTTTAAAATTCTTTTAATATTTAAATATAATTTAAATAAAGAAAACATCTAAATAATTCATTGTTGAATAAAAATGTCTCAGTAACAATTAAAGAAATTGTATTACATAACAGTCTTTCTAAAGAATGCTTTTAAAATTGTTTTAAGTCATTGTTGTCAGAATTATAAAACTTTCTGTTATAACTGTAATAAGAACACCTGCTTAACTGAATATTTTAAAATAAAAGTATACTGAACTCTGATTGGATGTTAAAACAATTAACTTTTTGATTTAACAAATCAAATTTAAACATTATATTAACCAATAGAATTTAAATATAAAATCGTGTGATGTAAATGTTCTTTAGATTCTATTAAAGAAATACAGTATTCATTCTGCATATAACTTTCCACAATGATAGAAGCAAGAAGAGTTCTCCTGATAAAATGTGATATTTAATACAAGAAGAATAGTTATGTAGATAGGAAATAACACTATGAGGTTCTTTAATGTTGTTTATTTTTTATCATTTCACTCACCTCATACTTCATAATTTATAGCAGACCCAGGGTTTCTTCACGTAATTCGTGACATTGTCAATGTCTGCGTCATGTCACAATTGTGAACATGACGCAGCATTGACAATGTCACGAATTACGTGAAGAAAACCCTGGGTTCTGCTATAAATTATGAAGTATGAGGTGATTGAAATGTGAATGATAAAAAATAAAAAACAAGGAGAAAGAGTTGATCCAAGAAAACAAAAGAAAATAATTTAATTTTAATTGACGGTGAAGAATAATACCACCTATATTTACTTGATCTGCTAGGAAATTAAATACTAAATAAATTTACAATTATTTCTACAAGGATAGTCACAAATATACATGGGAAGCCAGGGGTCTTAAATCAATAATTGACTATGCTATATGTAATAAAAAATTAGCATCTAAAGTTCTTGATACAAGAGTTTACAGAGGACCTGAAATCGAATCAGACCATTACTTACTTGTTTGTCCAATTCGTATGCCACCGAGAAGGAAAAATAAAAATAAAATTAATAATGTAAAATTTGAAAAAGTGGACTATACTTATAAAGTAAGTCTTTTCCGAGATCCCACTATTACCTGGCTATACAAATGCAGATTAGATCGTCTAGTTCAAGAAACACCGGTTGGTGAAAATATTGAAGAAGAATGGCTTGCTCTACAAAGTATTTTGACACAAGCAGCAAATGAAAGCCTGGGTATCAAAACTAAATGGAATCGAAAAAAAGGACTACGGATATGGGATGAAAACATCAAAAAAGTAATTGATGATAAACGATAAACATACAAAAAATTTCTGTCCACAAAAAAAGATGAAGATAAAGTAGAGTATCATAGGAAGAGAGCCATAGCTAAAATTGAAGTTCGCAAAAAACATAGACAAAGCTGGGAACAATTTGTCTCATTTTTGGAAAATGATATCACTAGGCCTCAACCAAAAATATATAAAGTTTTAAAAAATTTAAATAATGATTCAAGAGAAAATGCACATTTAAATTGTATATCTAAAGAATCTTGGCTTAATTACTTTCATCATTTATGGACACAAAAGGATGATTTATTACAAATACCAATCTCTAATAACACTGCTTTGGAACAAATTTCTATAGATGAACTAACTGATGTTGTTAAATCATTAAAAAGTAACAAAGCTCCCGGAGAAGACCACATTAATCAAGAATTATTTAAATTTTCAACTAAAAAATTTTTAGACACATTTCTTATTCTCCTTAATATGATATGGGAAGGACAAGAACCACCACAAAGCTGGAACAAATCCATTGTAATACCAATCTTCAAAAAAGGAAGTCGCCAAAACAAAGATAACTATCGTGGAATTAGCTTGTTGAACTCTGGATATAAAATTTATGCTAATATTGTTAAGAATAAATTGAGGAAAATTTATGAAAATATAATTGGAGAAGAGCAGAATGGATTCAGAAAGGGTAGATCTTGTACAGATGGATTCTTTACTCTAAAACTACTATTAGAAAAGCACAAGGAATTCAATATAGAAACTCATATCGCCTTCGTTGACTTCATAAAGGCTTTTGACAAAGTAGACAGAAATATATTACTACAAATTTTAGCTGATGATAACGTTCCACAACAATATATTACTAATATCTTCAACATCTATAAAGATAATGAAATCTCTGTTAAACAAGATGGCAAATTATCTTCTTGGGAAAAGATCAACACTGGAGTAAGACAGGGATGTGGACTTTCACCGGTGCTTTTCATTATATACATGAATAAATTAATAAATGAATGGAGGAAAACACAACGAGGATATATACCCATCAATAGGAACCTCAAACTCGATGCTATTCTTTTTGCAGACGATTTAGCTCTCCTGGCACTTTCCGAAAATGATTTGCAACGATCAATTTCTAATTTACAAAAAATAGGTGCCAAATTTAATATGGAAATATCAATTAACAAAACTAAAATTATGGCATTTCATGGGAAGGACCCCATACAAAGTAAAATCTGTCTCCAGAATAAAATTTTAGAGAGATCTAATCAATTTAAATATCTTGGATATTATCTCTCTATCTGGGATGAAAAGGATATCCCTGAAAAAGTTACTAGTTATAATAAAAGTTTAGGAATTATTAATCAAGTTATGAAACCATCCCTTGTACAAAAAAACACCAGATTACGTTTATATAACACTTTGGCTAGACCAGTGTTGACCTATGGTAGTGAAGCATGGACACTAAAAAAACAACATGAAAGCAGAATAACGGCTTGTGAAATGAGATTCATGCGCAGAACAGCGGGTTACACCAGATGGGATCGGAAAAGGAACACCGATGTCTTAAAAGAATTGAAGACTACGCCAATTTTGGAATATATTAAACAGTACCAACTAAATTGGAAACACCATCTTGAAAGAATGAGTTCAAATCGGATCCCCAAAGCTGTTTATAATTATATACCAAGAGGACGAAGATCACTGGGCCGTCCTATTAAACGCTGGAGGGAAAATTTTCTATAGGATCGTAACAGGCCTTGGCCTAATACTTGGAAGGAAGAAGAAGAAGAAGATTTCTACAAGAAACAGTTTTCAGTGATTGTGAAGTGTTTTCCTATCCTGTGTACCAACTTCCGACCCTAAAATAGAATCCAGCTCTACCGAAAATTAAACCCAACCTGAACCAGTAATTTTTTTGGGACACCATTCCTTCAAAATGTTACTACAACATCAGGCATGAAGAGAGTTAGCTGCTTCAAAACATCGCCACAACATGGAAAAAGAATTACTTCTTCAAAATGACGCTTCCAATGCGGGACCTGAATCACTATCATTCAACTAGATTCATCGCACATTCTGGAACTTCAAGAATCAAATACATCAACGAACCAGAAACATCGTGGGAAAATCAAACCAGGTGCTATACACGAGATCGGAGTTAGTACACAGCAACGAATGTAAGTAAATATACATTTTAATAGTGAAATAGTTAAAGTGCATTTGTATGATTTTAAGAAATAGGAAAAGTTTAGGTAGAAATATCGAAATGACAAGCAACGGAGAAAATAATATAAATAGTGACAGTAACATGCCGACATGCGAATTCGAATCTGTTAATAATGGATAAAGTGTTGAGATTTCTAATGGTAGTGATATTATGATAATGATGAAGACCATGTTTGTGGAACTTAGTCAAAAAATGGATAATAATATTTCTAAACTTAGTCAGAAAATGGATAGTAATAATAAAGAATTAAAAAGTGATAATTCTAAAATTGATCAGAAAATGGAAGAATTAAAAAGTGACAATTCTAAACTTAGTCAAAAAAATGAATAATAATATTTATAAAATTAGTCAGAAAATAGACGAAAATAATGTGGAACTTAGGAAAGAAATGAATGGAAAATTTGAAATATTTGATGTTAGGGTAGAAGAAAGATTTGAACAATTAAAAATTTAATGTAATCTAAATCAAATCAGGGTAGAATGAAATATACTAGATTTGAAAGATAAAAATGATAGTGAAATTAAACAAGTAGATGATAAAATAAATAATGTAATAAAATCAATCGTACAAATTGATGATGCATGTAAAAATAGCTTCATAAATTTAGGAAGTACAGTTCCAAATTTAGGAAGTACAATTGAAAATTTAGGAAGTACAGTTGAAAATTAGGGAAGTACCATTGAAAATTTAGAAAGCAAGGTTAATGAAAAGATAGGAAATTGGACTGAAAAATTTAGATTTAGAAAATAAATATAAATTAATTTTGAATAAGAGTAAAGAGTCATCTAATGTGAATGAAAATAAGTTTGACAAATCAAAAGAATATAGTATGGACAGTCAATCTCAAAATTTTGTGGAAATTCTAAAATTCAGGCAAATTTATTGTCAGAAATAAATTTACCATGTTTTTCAGATCACTCTAGCCAAAGTCCTCTTGACTTCATTACAGAGTTAGAGGAATATTTTCAATTAAAATGTATTAGTGATAATTATAAAATGATGTTTGTGAAAAGGTCATTAAAAGATTTGGCTGAATCTTGGTTTAAAATAGCATGTCATAACTCGATGGATTATAATACATTTAAAAGTGCTTTTATGAATTACTATTGGGGTCATGAAAGACAAAATAGAGCCAATTTTAAAAGCATTCTTTTGAAAGACTGTTACGTAATACAATTTCTTTAATTGTTACTGAGATATTTTTATTCAACAATGAATTATTTAGATGTTTTTCTTTATTTAAATTATATTTAAATATTAAAAGAATTTTAAAATATAAAATTATTAACTTTAACTTCCATATTTATTATGATATTAAAACCCTGCTTTAAAATGCCCCTGATGATTTTTATTTAGTTTCCAATAGGAAGAACAAAAGATAAATGATCATTCCCCAAGAAATATTAATTTAATTAATTAATCAATCAATCAATTATTTTTAAAGTAACTTATCTGCTTGGAATAGATATACATTTTCTATACATACAATGAAATTAACACTTTAAATATTCTCATTTCTCCTGAAAGAGAAATACATTAAATTGACAACAATGTCATACATTTTTCATTATAGAACACTAAAAAAGATATACAATTTTTTTTTCATACAATATTCTACTTATTTCTGTTACATCCATATAACGTTTTTTTTTAGCAACAAATTTTAATTTCTTTTTCCTTAATAGAAAATATCAATTTGTCTTTTAAATTTCATATTTCAACATTTTCTTCATTAGATCTCACGCTACATATATCAAGTTTTTTTTGTCAAGTTACATATCTCAACTTCTCTTATTAGGGGTACACACTTTTAGAATAAAGTCGTCTGCTTATTTTCTAATGCTAAGCAGAATTGGTCTACTTTTGATCTTAATCGGTTCATATTCTGTGACCTTGAACGAGTATTCAAACAATTGCACAATCCAGGCTTCTTTGAAAAAGAGTACCTATTCTTCATCAAAACATCATATAGTCTACCTTTCTGTTGTTCTGAAATTCCATGTGTATTGGCTACCTTATCTCTTATCAGGTGGCAAAAATCGTCTTCCTCGTCATCTACCAAGCACCTGAGAAGAGGAATTTCTTTGTTTACTATACAATCAGCACATTCATCATCTACACACTTATAATCATCAGTATTATTTAATAAATATTCAACTGTGAAATTATCACACAGGAATTCATTATTATACACATTCATGGTTTCTTGGGTCATATCCCCTTCTTCATTATTTCTATCACATTCTCCTAAATATATGTTTTCAATGAAAATGTGCTCCTCTTTTATCAAATTTTCTTGTTTGCTAATATTCTGAACCTCCTCAAATTCTCTGGCACATGGCACGACAATTCTATTATTTGTCTCATTACTTAAAGACATAATTCTCAAAATCAATGATAGCTCTATACTGATCTAACAAGTTGCATCCAATTAACATATCACATGATAAGTAAGGTGATATTAAACAAATAACTTTAAATTTAGTCGCACAGATATTTACTTCTAATAAACATTGAAGTCTAATAGGTAACTTCTTCTTTCCAATAGTTAGGGTGCAGTATACCCCACAAATTCTTACTGTATTGATCTTATTTCCTCTAGAAATTAGGGTATCATAAAATTCTGATCAATTATTGTTTGAACATCTGCTGTCTGCAATACCAATAATCTCCTATCCGCAAATATTAAATTTTAGCTTAGGTGGACGACCAATAATATTCAGTTCTCTAGTACATGTTTCTATTTATTCTTCATTCTCCTTGGAAATGTTTATATTATTAATATTTTCTCCTTTATTACCATTATCATTATTAATGCTAACCATATATGTTGGTTTAAATTTTGATAAAATTTCTATACGATCAAAGCTATTGGTTGACCCCTAATTTTAGATAAGTTGAGATACGCAACGGAGTCTCTGACGTATCTAATTGGCATTTAAATTCTGAGGTATTGTTCTATTTCCCTCAGCTTCAAACCTGTTGTTATCATTAGTTAACATAAGCCCATGATTATTAATCGTATTAGGATTTATTCCAGTAACATTATGTCTTAAATCATTTTCACTTTGAGGGCTTGTATTATTTAAACATTCTTGTCTAACAAAGTATCCTTCTCGTTGATTATTATAAGAGAATCCATTAGAATAACTATTATGTCTACGTCTCCTTCTATGGGGTGATGTCCAATTTCTATCATTACCTTCCACAGAATTTTCTACATGAAAGACAAAATAAAGCCAGGTTAGAGATTACCAGTGGTAAATAGATCATAGTTACTTGGGTATTTTCTAGAAAAAGCAAGGATAGCTGCACTTCTCCAACCAACTATTGATAAAAATCTTTATTGTCTTTAATATTCCATCATTACCCAGAAGAAATTAAATATCACTTGATTATTGCCAGACTTCAAAACATTTCAGACATGTTAGAGTTGTTATCCTTATTAGAAAATAAGAGAGAAGTTGAGATGAGAAACCAGGGAGTTAATTAGAATGGACAAGAAAATTCCAACAAAAATCTTCTTGGGGTAGGGGCAGAGAACAATGAAAAGAAAAATTATGATGATCATAATAAAGCTGTGAAAAAACAATTTCATGATAATTATAATAGAAATAGGAACACCCAAGCAAATAGAGGCATGCCAAATAGAAATAATTATAGGAATAGACCTTATAATGACAGAACTAAATAATTCTGGAAATTTTCAGAATAGAAATGATAGGAGAGAAATTAACTTTAAGTCATTGTCGTCAGAATTATAAAGCTTTCTGTTATAACTGTAATAAGAACGCCTGCTTAACTGAATATTTTTAAATAAAAGTATACTGAACTCTGATTGGATGTTAAAACAATTAACTTTTTGATTTAACAAATCAAATTTAAACATTATATTAACCAATAGAATTTAAATATAAAATCATGTGATGTAAATGTTCTTTAAATTCTATTAAAGAATTACACTATTCATTCTGCATATAACTTTCCACAAAGATAGAAGCAAGAAGAGTTCTCCTGATAAAATGTGATATTTAATACAAGAAGAATAAGAATTAAATTAATGTTTTTTATTACCTCACCTCATATCCTTTTTCTTCTATACTGCAGTTTCGGAGCTTATCTCCATCGTCAGTAGCCTCTGGTCGACCGGTGTTATGTCGTTTCTTGGCGGTTTCCTTCTTACTTCTATCGGTGGACCGATGAACCTCTGGATCAGGTCAAAATTTGCGGGAGTTTCAAAATTCATGAGTTTGTCTTTCTTGTTTTTTTTTGGATGTGGATTTTTTCCCAGACTGTGAGTTCCTTTAGTTTATCTGTTTGTTTTGATTAGGCTAGCTTCTGTATCAATTAAATGTTTTTCAGACCAAGCATGGGCTGCTACAGCTGACTTGTCCACTTCACCCTTTTTTACATTTCTAAGGTGTTCCTTCAATCTAGTTTTTAAATTTCTTTTCTTTTTCCTATTTAGATTTTGTCGCAATCTTGACATTTGATCTGATATATTCCTGATTTATATTCTTCTCCAATTTTTTTCATTTTTGTTGGTTTTAATTATCTTGTTTAGGCTGTATTCATTCTTTGGGGCCAATCGAATGTTAAACTTATTGAAAATTTTCTGGAACTTGTGGTGTTTTTAAAGGATGGTAAGTGAATTTTTTTAATCTTATGTTCTCTTCTGTTTGTTTTTTAAGTGTGCTTTCATTAATTAGTTTTTGCCTTCTAAACTTATTTATTTTCTTGTGTACCATGTTCTCTTCATAACCTTTTTCTATTGCTACTTTAATTATGTATTCTTTTTTCTTTTTCATATTTTTCACGGTTCAGGGGTACATTCACCAATCTGTGTGTTAGGCTATTGAATACAGCTTCTTTGTGAGCGAAATGGTTGAATCCTGATGCCTTAATGTAGTTATCTTTATGTGTGTTCTTTCTGTATATTCCAAATTCTATTTTGTTTTTTTCGTTTCTAGTTAGGTTTAGATCCAAAAATGAAATTTGTCTGTCAGTTTTAGTCTCCATTGTGAATTTTACAGTTTTGCTCTGAAGGTTCAGGAGTTTTAAGGCATCTTCTATATGTTTATGGTTTATAATGGCTATTATATCGTCAACATATCTGTGCCAAAATTTGAAAGTTAATGGGTGTCCCCTTGTAATTTTCTCTTCAAAATTACCCATGAATAAATTGGCCAGAAAGGGAGATAGGGGGTTCCCCATGGAAAGTCCAAAATTTTGTTTGTAGTATTTCCCATTGTATGTAAAGAACATTTGTTCGATGCACAATTTTGTCAAAATGATGTATTCTTCTATCTTTTCCTTTTCCAAATTATTATTCGTTAACCATTTTTCCAGAATATCAATGGTGGTTTCTCTTGGGACACTGGGAAACAATGAAACTACATCAAAAGAAACTAACCTGTCAGTTGGTTCTAATTCTATGTGCTTGAAATCCTCTATCAATTCCAATGAATTGTCGATTGAAAGGTTCTCAAACTCTCCCATATTCTTGTATTCGCTACATAACCATCTAGATATTTGGTATGTAGGAGACCCTATACAGTTGATAATGGGTCTCATTTTGTTTCCTGCCTTATGTGTTTTCGGGAGGCTGTGCATATTAGGGTTTTTAGGGTTGGGAACCTTTAGGTAAAACTTTTTTTGTTTGGTTAGGATATTGTTTACGATTTTTAGGGTGTTGTCCACCTCTTTGATGCATTTCGGAAGTGGGTCAGATTTAATTTCTATGTATTCAGTTGATTCCAAAAGATTGTACATTCTATTTTTATAATCAACAAAGTCCATGATTACTACTTGATTTGCTTTGTCAGCTTTTGTGACTATTACATTTTTCTTGTTTATTTCTTTTGATGATTTTCATGTTTGCCTTCCCGTTTTGTTTATAGGATTTTCTTTGATCTCCTCAATAATTTTTGCGCATTCATTTCTAATCAAGACCTTCTCTTCTGTGTTCATTCCTTCTATGGCAATTTCTATGTCTGCTACGTAATCATCTATATTGTTAGAGAAGTTCACACATGTTTTTAGGCCTAGTTCCAATATTTCCATTTCTTTTGTGCTAAAATTTTGGGAGGACAAATTTACTACATTATTTTTGCATTCTTTTTCTATTTTACGCTTGTTTGGGTTTCCCATGAAACATTTCTTTGATTTTAAATTTTCAATTTTATTGTTTTGTTTAACTGATTTTTCTCTTATAATTTGGTTTATTTTGTTGAAAGAATTTTCCTCCAAATTGTCCCAATAAAATTCCCTACAATTTTTGTGATTCCTAAATGTAAAAAGTATAATTTAGCGTCTAAATTGCTGATTGTTTCAAAATGTTTCCCTTTCTCCATCTTTAACATTTTTTTCTATAAGATCTTCTGTTCTTTAGAACCGTTATTCTTAACGGTTTTTTCTAGTAAATTTCGGCGAAATATCCAAGTCTAAGCATTTATTTATAAATTTGATGTCCAACATTTTCCTTTCTTCTTTTAATTTTGACCTGATCCAGAGGTTCATCGGTCCATCGATAGAAGTAAGAAGGAAACCGCCAAGAAAAACGACATAACACCGGTTGACCAGAGGCTACTGACGAGATGGAGATAAGCTCCGAAACTGCAGTATAAGAAGAAAAGGATATGAGGTGAGGTAATAAAAACATTAATTTAATTCTTAAATTAAACCTCAGAGTGTTCTTTCCCTGTGAAAGTTAAATAAACAAGAAGAATAGTTGATTCAAGAAAAGAAAAGAAAAATAATAGATTTTAATTGACGGTGAAGAATAATACCACCTATATTTACATCTGCTGGGAAATTAAATAGTAAATAAATTTACAATTATTTCTACAAGAAACAGTTTTTCAGTGATTGTGAAGTGTTATCCTATCCTGTGTACCAACTTCCGACCCTAAGAATAGAATCCAGCTCTACCGAAAATTAAACCCAACCTGAACCAGTAATTCTTCTTGGGACACCCAATCCTTCAAAATGTTACTACAACATCGGGCATGAAGAGAGTTAGCTGCTTCAAAACATCACCACAACATGGGAAAAGAATTCCTTCTTCATATTGTAAATTTGTATTTGTTGTACACCATGGACCTAAAAAGATCCCTCTTATCACACAAAAAATGCAGAAAAGCACCTGTCGCATCTCTGGTTTCTGAAAGCATGAGTACCTGTAAAACCCCCAGTAAGTCCGGTAAGGGTCACACATCACAAGAATTAGATGACTTACCACATCTCATGGGAAGGACACCTAAAGATTATTGGGCATATACCTGCATTTTATGCAGAACAAAAAGCGAGAAGAAAAAGACAATTTATTTCTGAGAAACTCATGTGTCAAAACCCACTCTATATCCAGATGTATATTTCAAAATTTATCATACAGAGGAGATTTTTTAGGAACAAAATAAACTCTCCAATCTTTCTTTACATCATTCATTGCAAAATAAGAAACCATGAATAGATCTATAACAGTTATGAAAAACTATTCCTTATCTAGGTGCACTATTTACATTATTATTATTATTACTGGTATTATTTATTCATATTGCTATTATTATGAGTATTTTGTGAAGGAACTTTTCATACAATAACTTACTAAACACAGAGTGATCAAAAAGTGTCTAGTTAAAACAGGCCAGTGAGACTTATGCCATTATCGCAGAGACATTATTTATGTAAAAAATAAAACGTCGTTTAGAAGCAAATCAATGATGGATATCAACAAAAAACAAAGTACAAGTTGTTTTTAACAGTAAAGGCAAAAAATTTAACTGGTATTTATTAACATTTGTATGAAATTAATTATTTTAAAATTTTATCTTTCGTCCGCGGCCAAGTAAATCATCGCCTGAGAAGGGCAAAAAAACATGTAGTAATTTATTTCTTCTCAGAGCTCCAGAGATAATATAGAAGAAAGATTACAAGAGGTATTTCATAAGGATCTACATATTTAAAGTGTACAAGAAACAAAGTTACGGTAAACTATTACACATGGTCATAAATAGGGAAGTTGAATTCCTTTCTCACCAAAGAGACATTTGATATGTACAAGTAAACTTACCAAATTAACAGTAATCTCTTCTTTAATGTCTATGTCTTCAATTTCATCCTTCACAGCCTCTGATGAAATCTGCCAAAAGTTCAGACAAATTTTCAAGCATACTGCCTTAACTATGCTATGGCAAGTACCCATTAACTCTCCATTATATAATTATTTCTATGTGTAATCTTAGGAACAAAATAAACTCTCCAATCTTCTTTACATCATTCATTGCAAAATAAGAAACCATGAATAGATCTATAACAGTTATGAAAAACTATTCCTTACCTAGGTGCACTATTTACATTATTATTATTATTATTATTACTGGTATTATTTATTCATATTGCTATTATTATGAGTATTTTGTAAAGGAACTTTTCATACAATAACTTACTAATACAGAGTGATAAAAAAGTGTTCTCAGTGAAACAGATATACATTTTCTATACATACAATGAAATTAACACTTTAAATATTCTCATTCTCCTGAAAGAGAAAATACATTAAATTGACAACAATGTCATACATTTTTCATTATAGAACACTAAAAAAGATATACAATTTTTTTTTCATACAATATTCTACTTATTTCGTGTTACATCCATATAACGTTTTTTGTTAGCAACAAATTTTAATTTCTTTTTCCTTAATAGAAAATATCAATTTGTCTTTTAAATTTCATATTTCAACATTTCTTCATTAGATCTCACGCTACATATATCAAGTTTTTTTTTGTCAAGTTACAATATCTCAACTTCTCTTATTAGGGGGTACACACTTTTAGAATAAAGTCGTCTGCTTATTTTCTAATGCTAAGCAGAATTGGTCTACTTTTGATCTTAATCGGTTCATATTCTGTGACCTTGAACGAGTATTCAAAACAATTGCACAATCCAGGCTTCTTTGAAAAAGAGTACCTATTCGTCATCAAAACATCATAATAGTCTACCCTTTCTGTTGTTCTGAATTCCATGTGTATTGGCTACCTTATCTCTTATCAGGTGGCAAAAATCGTCTTCCTCGTCATCTACCAAGCACCTGAGAAGAGGAATTTCTTTGTTTACTATACAATCAGCACATTCATCATCTACACACTTATAATAATCAGTATTATTTAATAAATATTCAACTGTGAAATTATCACACAGGAATTCATTATTATACACATTCATGGTTTTCTTGGGTCATATCCCCTTCTTCATTATTTCTATCACATTCTCCTAATATATGTTTTCAATGAAAATGTTGCTCCTCTTTTATCAAATTTTCTTTGTTTGCTAATATTCTGAACCTCCTCAAATTCTCTGGCACACTGGCACGACAATTCTCTATTTGTCTCATTACTTAAGACATTATTCTCAAAATCAATGATAGCTCTATCTATACTGATCTAACAAGTTGCATCCAATTAACATATCACATGATAAGTAAGGTGATATTAAACAAATAACTTTAAATTTAGTCGCACAAGATATTTACTTTAATAACATCATGGAAGTCTAATAGGTAACTTTTCTTTCCAATAGTTAGGGTGCATTATACCCCCACAAATTCTTACTGTATTGATCTTATTTCCTCTAGAAATTAGGGTATCATAAAATTCCTGATCAATTATTGTTTGAACATCTGCTGTCTGCAATACCAATAATCTCCTATCCGCAAATATTAAATTTTAGCTTAGGTGGACGACCAATAATATTCAGTTCTCTAGTACATGTTCTATTTAATTTCTTCATTTCTCCTTGGAAATGTTTATATTATTAATATTTTCTCCTTATTACCATTATCATTATTAATGCTAACCATATATGTTGGTGTTTAAATTTTGATAAAATTTCTATACGATCAAAGCTATTGGTTGACCCCTAATTTTAGATAAGTTGAGATACGCAACGGAGTCTCTGACGTATCCAATTGGCATTTAATTCTGAGGTATTGTTCTATTTCCCTCAGCTTCAACCTGTTGTTATCATTAGTTAACATAAAGCCCATGATTATTAATCGTATTAGGATTTTATTCCAGTAACATTATGTCTTAAATCATTTTCACTTTGAGGGCTTGTATTATTTATACATTCTTGTCTAACAAAGTATCCTTCTCGTTGATTATTATAAGAGAATCCATTAGAATAACTATTATGTCTACGTCTCCCTTTTATGGGGTGATGTCCAATTTTCATCATTACCTTCACAGAATTTTCTACATGAAAGACAAAATAAAGGGCCAGGTTAGAGATTACCAGTGGTAAAATAGATCATAGTTACCTTGGGTATTTTCTAGAAAAAAGCAAGGATAGCTGCACTTCTCCAACCAAACTATTGATAAAAATCTTTATTGTCTTTAATATTCCATCATTACCCAGAAGAAATTAATATCACTTGATTATTGCCAGACTTCAAAACATTTCAGACATTTAGAGAGTTTTATCCTTATTAGAAAATAAGAGAGAAGTTGAGATGAGAAACCAGGAGTTAATTAGAATGGGACAAGAAAATTCCAAACAAAAATCTTCTTGGGGTAGGGCAGAGAACAATGAAAAAGAAAAATTATGATGATCATAATAAAGCTGTTGAAAAAACAATTTCATGATAATTATAATAGAAATAGGAACACCCAAGCAAATAGAGGCATGCCAATAGAAATAATTATGGAATAGACCTTATAATGACAGAACTAAATAATTCTGGAAATTTTCAGAATAGAAATGATAGGATAGAATTAACTTTAAGTCATTGTCGTCAGAATTATAAAGCTTTCTGTTATAACTGTAATAAAGAACGCCTGCTTAACTGAATATTTTTAAATAAAAGTATACTGAACTCTGATTGGGATGTTTAAAACAATTAACTTTTTGATTTAAACAAATCAAATTTAACATTATTTAACCCAATAGAATTTAAATATAAAATCATGTGATGGTAAATGTTCTTTAATTCTATTAAAGAATTACACTATTCATTCTGCATATAACTTTCCACAAAGATAGAAGCAAGCAAGAAGTTTTCTCCTGATAAAATGTGATATTTAATACAAGAAGAATAAGAAATTAAATTAATGTTTTTATTACTCTCACCTCATATCCTTTTTTTCTATACTGCAGTTTTCGGAGCTTATCTCCATCGTCAGAGTAGCCTTGTGGCGACCGGTGTTTATGTCTTTCTTGGCGGTTTCCTTCTTCTCTATACGGTGGAACCGATGAACCTCTGGATCAGGTCAAAATTTGCGGGAGTTTCAAAATTCATGAGTTTGTCTTCTTGTTTTTTTGGATGTGGATTTTTTCCCAGACTGTGAGTTCCTTTAGTTTATCTGTTTGTTTTATTGCTAGGCTAGCTTCTGTATCAATTAAATGTTTTTCAGACCAAGCATGGGGCTGCTACAGCTGACTTTTCCACTTCAACCCTTTTTTACATTTCTAAGGTGTTCCTTCAATCTAGTTTTTAAATTTTTTTTCTTTTTCCTATTTAGATTTTGTCGCAATCTTGACATTTGATCTGATATATATCCTGATTTATATTCTTCTCCCTTTTTTTCATTTTTGTTGGTTTTAATTATCTGTTTAGGCTGTATTCCTTCTTTGGGGCCAATCGAATGTTAAACTTATTGAAAATTTTCTGGAACTTGTGGTGTTTTAAAGGATGGTAAGTGAATTTTTTAATCTTATGTTCTCTTCTGTTTGTTTTTTAAGTGTGCTTTCATTAATTAGTTTTTGCCTTCTAAACTTATTTATTTTCTTGTGTACCATGTTCTCTTCATAACCTTTTCTATGCTACTTTTAATTATGTATTCTTTTTCTTTTTCATATTTTTTACGGTTCAGGGGTACATTCACCAATCTGTGTGTTAGGCTATTGAATACAGCTTCTTTGTGAGCGAAATGGTTGAATCCTGATGCCTTAATGTAGTTATCTTTATGTGTGTTCTTTCTGTATATTCCAAATTCTATTTTGTTTTTTTCGTTTCTAGTTAGGTTTTTAGATCCAAAAATGAAATTTGTCTGTCAGTTTTAGTCTCCATGTGATAATTTTACAGTTTTGCTCTGAAGGTTCAGGAGTTTTATTAAGGCATCTTCTATATGTTTATGGTTTTATAATGGCTATTATATCGTCAACTATCTGTGCCAAAATTTGAAAGTTAATGGGTGTCCCCTTGTAATTTTCTCTTCAAAATTACCCATGAATAAATTGGCCAGAAAGGGGAGATGGGGGTTCTCATGGAAAGTCCAAAAATTTTGTTTTGAGTATTTCCCATTGTATGTAAAGAAAATTTGTCGATGCACAATTTTGTCAAAGTGATGTATTCTTTTATTCTTTTCCTTTTCCAAATTATTATTCGTTAACCATTTTTCCAGAATATCAATGGTGGTTTCTCTTGGGACACTGGGGAAAACAATGAAACTACATCAAAAGAAACTAACCTGTCAGTTGGTTCTAATTCTATGTGCTTGAAATCCTCTATCAATTCCAATGAATTGTCGATTGAAAGGTTCTCAAACTCTCCCATATTCTTGTATTCGCTACATAACCATCTAGATATTTGGTTATGTAGGAGACCCTATACAGTTGATAATGGGTCTCATTTTGTTTCCTGCCTTATGTGTTTTCGGGAGGCGTGCATATTAGGGTTTTTGGGTAGGGAACCTTTAGGTAAAACTTTTTTTGTTTGTTAGGGTATTGTTTACGATTTTTAGGGTGTTGTCCACCTCTTTGATGCATTTCGGAAGTGGGTCAGATTTAATTTCTATGTATTCAGTTGATTCCAAAAGATGTACATTCTATTTTTATAATCAACAAAGTCCCATGATTACTACTTGATTTGCTGTGTACAGCTTTTGTGACTATTACATTTTTCTTGTTTATTTCTTTGATGATTTTCATGTTTGCCTTTCCCGTTTTGTTTATAGGATTTTCTTTGATCTCCTCAATCATTTTTTGCGCATTCATTTCTAATCAAGACCTTCTCTTCTGTGTTCATTCCTTCTATGGCAATTCTATGTCTGCTACGTAATCATCTATATTGTTAGAGAAGTTCACACATGTTTTTAGGCCTAGTTCCAATATTTCCATTCTTTTGTGCTAAAATTTTGGGAGGACAAATTTACTACATTATTTTGCATTCTTTTTCTATTTTAACGCTTGTTTGGGTTTCCCATGAACATTTCTTGATTTAAATTTTCATTTTATTGTTTTGTTTAACTGATTTTCTTCTTTATAATTTGGTTTATTTTGTTGAAAGAATTTTCCTCCAATTGTCCCAATAAAAATTCCTACAATTTTTGTGATTCCTAAATGTAAAAAGTATAATTTAGCGTCTACATTGCTGATTGTTTCAAAATGTTTCCCTTTCTCCATCTTTAACATTTTTTTCTATAAGATCTTCTGTTCTTATAAACCGTTATTCTTAACGGTTTTCTAGTAAATTTCGGCGAAATATCCAAGTCTAAAGCATTTATTTATAAATTTGATGTCCAAACATTTTTTCTTTTTCTTTTAATTTTGACCTGATCCAGAGGTTCATCGGTCCATCGATATGAAGTAAGAAGGAAAACCGCCAAGAAACGACAATAACACCGGTTGACCAGAGGTAATGACGATGGAGATAAGCTCCGAAACTGCAGTATAGAAGGAAAGGATATGAGGTGAGGTAATAAAAAACATTACTTTTCATTCTTAAATTAAACCTCAGAGTGTTCTTTCCCCTGTGTAAGTTAAATAAACAAGAAGAATAGTTGATCAAGAAAAGAAAAGAAATAATTAGATTTTAATTGACGGTGAAGAATAATACCACCTATATTTAAATCTGCTGGGAAATTAAATAGTAAATAAACTTACAATTATTCTACAAGAAACAGTTTTCAGTGATTGGTGAATTGTTATCCTATCCTGTGTACCAACTTCCGACCCTAAGAATAGAATCCAAGCTCTACCGAAAATTAAACCCAACCTGAACCAGTAATTCTTTCTTGGGACACCCAATCCTTCAAAATGTTACTAGACATCGGGCATTGAAGAGAGTTAGCTGCTTCAAAACATCACCACAACATGGAAAAAGAACAGTTCCTTCTTCATATTGTAAATTTGTATTTGTTGTACACCATGGACCTAAAAAGATCCCTTTTTATCACACAAAAAATGCAGAAAAGCACTTGTCGCATCTCTGGTTTCTGAAAGCATGAGTACTGTAGAACCCCCGTAAGTCCGTAAGGGTCACACATCACAAGATTAGATGACTTACCACATCTCATGGGAGGACACCTAAAGAATATTGGGCATATCCTGCATTTTATGCAGAACCAAAAGCGAGAAGAAAAGACAATTTATTTCTGAGAAACTCATGTGTCAAAACCCACTCTA
This sequence comes from Diploptera punctata, assembly GCA_030220185.1. NCBI lineage: Eukaryota > Metazoa > Arthropoda > Insecta > Blattodea > Blaberidae > Diploptera > Diploptera punctata. Next base: position 14,307 of record JASPKZ010003362.1, on the reverse strand, counting down.
TATCCAGATGTATATTTCAAAATTTATCATACGAGGAGATTTTTTAGGAACAAAATAAACTCTCCATCTTTCTTTACAATCATTCATGCAAAATAAGAAACCATGAATAGATCTATAACAGTTTGTGAAAAACTATTCTTATCTAGGTGCACTATTTACATTATTATTATTATTATTATTATTATTATTATTATTATTATTACTGGTATTATTTATTCTATTGCTATTTTATGAGTATTTTGTGAAGGAACTTTCATACAATAACTTACTAACACAGTGATCAAAAAGTGTCTATAAAACAGGCCAGTGAGACTTATGCCATTATCGCAGAGACATATTTATGTAAAAAAATAAAACGTCGTTTGGAAGCAAATCAATGATGGATATCACACAAAAAACAAAGTACATGTTGTTTTTTACAAGTAAAGAGCAAAATTTCAAGTGGTATTTATAACATTTGTATGAATTAATTTTTTAAATTTTATCTTTCGTCCTCCGGCCAAGTAAATCATCGCCTGAGGAAGGGCAAAAAAACATGTAGTAATTTATTTCTTCTCAGAGCTCCAGAGATAATATAGAAGAAGATACAAGAGGTATTTCATAAGGATCTACATATTAAAGTGTACAAGAAACAAAGTTACGGTAAACTTTACACATGGTCATAAATAGGGACGTTGAATTTCCTTTCTCACCAAAGAGACATTGATATGTACAAGTAAACTTACAAATTAACAGTAATCTCTTCTTTACTGTCTATGTCTCCATTTCATCCTCACAGCCTCTGATGAAATCTGCAAAAGTTCAGACAAATTTCAAGCATACTGCCTCACTTGCTATGCAAGTACCCATTAACTCTCCATTATAACAGGGCAGTCCAAATGTTGTGCAGGTTTTCAGAGAAATTTATTATGTGAAATGTATGAACATATAATATCGTGAGACATATTGTATGAAGGTGGAAACTCTCAAAGTTTAGTTGTCCACTTCTAAAGTTCCGCGTCACCCGCAAGATGTCAACAGCAGAGCAGTAAAGGAAAATGGCGTTGACTGGTGATCAGAAGTCTTTCTGTGTGCTTGATTACCATGTAAACAACTCTGTGACTAGTGTTCAACGACATTTCCGTACCAGATACGATAAAGACACCCGCCGGATGGGAGATCCATTCGTAAGTGGTCACACACAATTTAGGGATTCAGGCTGTATCTGTAAACGAAAATCGACTGGCCGTCCGTCGACGAGTGAAGAGACAGTCGAATAGCGTTCGCACATGCTTCGTGCGGAGTCCACAGAAATCCCCTACCGGGGAGCGCAGGAACTTCAACTCTACCACAAAAAAACTGTATGGCGGATTCTCCGGAACGTTTACAGATGAAACCCCACCACTTGCAATGGTTCAAGCCTTAAAACCCGCCGATTATGCTTTGCGAGCGTCCTTCTGTGTTGATTTTCTCGCATTAATGGAAGAGAATGAGTTCCATGAGGGGTGGTTTTTTACAGTGATGAATCGACTTTCCACCTTTAGGAAAAGTGAATAGACACAATGTAAGGATTTTGGGAACTGGTACCCCATGCAACTCTGGCAAATCAACGCGATTCTCCGAAAGTGAATTTTTTGTTGCCATTTCCCATGCAAGTGTGTATGGGCCTTTTTTCTTTCATGAACGTACCTGTGAACGGACAGTGTTTTCCTTGATATGCTACAACAAGGCTCCTTCCCGCAGCTTGGAGCGGATGGTCCAGATTTCATTCGCAGTTGGATGGTGCCCCTCCACATTACCATGGCAGTGTTCGAGACCATTTGAATACGGCTTTGCCACAACGCTGGATAGGCCGTGCATCTCAGGGTGATCCACAACTCATTCATTGGCCACCTCGTTCACCCGATCTACCCCGTTGTGATTTCTTCATGTGGGGGTCTTGTAAAGGATCATGTTTAGTACCCCACTTTCCAACACAACTGCATGCACTGCGTGCCCGCATCACAGGCAGTCCATTGCTGATATCGACCGCGGACTGCTACATAAGTTTGGCAGAGATTGAAATATCGGCTTTGACATCTGTCGTGTAACAAAGGCGCCACAATATACATCCTGTGAATATTTTAAAAAAACTTGGAGAGTTTACACCTTTCATAACAATATGTCTCACAATATTATATGTTTCATTACATTTCACATAATAAATTTCTGATAAACCTGCCACAACATTTTGCTTGCCCTGTATAATTATCTTCTATGTGTAATCTTTAGGACAACATAAACTCGCCAATCTCTTACACATCATTCATTGCAAAATAAGAAACCAAGGAATAGATCTATACCAGTATGAAAAACTATTCCTTATCTGGTTGCACTATTTACATTATTATTATTATTATTACTGGTATTAGTTATTCATATGGCCTTTATTATGAGTATTTTTTTGAAGGAACTTTTCATACAATACTTAGTATACAGAGGGATCAACAAAGTGGTCTAGTGAAAACAGGCCATTGAGACTTATGGGCCATTTTTTCGCATAGAATTATTTGAAATGTAAAATAATAAAACGTCGTTTAGAGAAGCAATCGTGATGGAATATCACCACAAACAAAGTACAGTTTGTTTTTTTTTTTTACAAGTAAAGGCAAATTTTAATAAACTGCATTTTATTAACATTTGTATAAATTAATTATTTAAAATTTTTCTTTTCGTCCTCGGCCAAGTAAATCATCGCCTGAGAAAGGGCAAAACCAGTAGTAATTTATTTCCGTCTCATAGCTCCAGAAGATAATATAGAGAAGATACAGAGGTATTTCATAAGGATTCTACATATTAAAGTGTAACAAAACAAAGTTACGGCAAACTCTTACACATGGTCATAAAAATAGGAAAGATGAGTGCCTTTCTCACCAAAGGGACATTTTGATATGTACCAGTAAACTTACCAATTAACAAGTAAGCTCTTCTTTATGTCTTGTCTTCAATTTCATTCTCCTTCACAGCCTCTGATGAAATCTTCAAAGTTCGACAAATTTTCAAGCTCTGCCTAACATGCTATTGCAAGTACCCATTAAAACTCTCTCTCCATTATATAATTATTTCTATTGTAATCTTAGTGAACAAAATAAACTCTCCAATCTTTCTTTACATCATATTCATTGCAAATAAGTAAACCATTATAGATCTATACCGTTTTATAAAACATTCCTTATCTAGGTGCCTATTTACAATTATTAATTATTATTATATACTGGTATATTTATTCATATTGCTATTATTTGAGTATTTTTTGTGAAGGAACTTTTCATAACAATACTTACTAATACATGAGTGATCAAAAAGTGGTCTAGAAACATGCCAGTGAGACTTAGGCCATGATCCAGTAGACCTTATTTATGTAAAATAATAAAACGTCGTTAGAACAAATCAGTGATGGATATCAAACAAAAAGAAAAAAAACGAGTAACAAAGTTGATTTTTACAAGTAAAGGCAAATTTAACGGCATTTTATTAACATTTTGTATGAACTTAATTATTTAAAAAATTTTAATCTTTCGTCCCGCGTCCAAGTAAATCATCGCCTGAGAAGGGCAAAACCATGTAGTATTTATTTCTTTCAGAGCTCCAAGATAATATGAAGAAAGATACAAGCGTATTTCCTAAGGTCTACATATTAAGTGTACAAGAAACAAAGTACGGTAAACTATTACACATGGTCATAAATAGGAAAGATGAATCCTGTTCACCAAAGAGACTTTGTATGTACAAGTAACTTACCAATTAACAGTAATATCTTCTTTAATGTCTATGTCTCAATTTCATCCTTCACAGCCTCTGTGAAATCTGCAAAAGTTCAGACAAATTTTCACAAGCATTACTGCCTGAATAACTATGGCTATTGCAAGTACCCCTTACTCTCCCATTATATAATTAATTTCTATTGTAATCTTTAGAACAAAATAACTCTTCCAATCTTTCTTTCAATCATTCTTGGCAAATAAAAAACATGAATAATCTATAACAGTTATGAAAAACTATTCCTTAAGCCAGGTGCACTATTTACAATTAATTATTATTATATTACTGGTATTATTTAAGATTCATATTGCTATTAATTATGATTATTTTGTTGAAGGACTTTTCATACATAACTTACTAATACCGAGTGATCAAAAAGTGTCTATTAAAACAGGCCAGTGAACTTATGCCATATAGCATAGACATATTGTATTGTAAATAATAAAACATCGTTTAGAAGCAAATCAGTGAGGGATCTACAAAAAACAAAGTACAAGTTGTTTTACAATAAAAGGCAAAATTTACTGGCATTTATTCCATTTGTAATGAAATTAATTAATTTTAAAATTTTATCTTTCGTCCCTCAGCCAAGTACATCATCGCCTGGAAGGGAAAAACATGTAGTAATTTTATTCTTCTCAGAGCTCCAGAGATAATATAGAAAAAGAACAAGAGGTAATTTCTAATGACCTTCTACTATTAAGTGTACAAGAACAAAATTCTTACTGTAAAGTTTTTCTAACACATGGTCAAAAATAGAGAAAATGAATTCCTTTCCTCACCAAGAGACTTTGAATATGTACAAGTAAACTTACCAAATTAACATAATCTCTTCTTTAACGTCCTATGTCTTCAATTCATCCTTCACAGCCTCTGATGAAATCTGCAAAGTTCACACAAATTTTCAAGCATACTGCCTTAACTATGCATATTGCATGTACCCATTAACTCTCTATTAATATAATATTTTCTATGTGTAAGCATGTTACATGAGGCTCAGCTTTTGAATTATCAGAACATGGAAAGGAGGTGTTTGTTCAGGAAAGGTAAGATGTTGAATGTTGGGTTAACATACGTCTTCTTCTCTTCGGCTTTCCCCCACTTATACTTTTGTTTGTTATCTTTAGTTTCCATTTATCATCTATCATTCCAATCTCCTCTTCCCAAATTCCTATCATCAATTATAGTTCTGACGTAGGGTTTTCCATTTCCATCTTGGTCTGTGCCACGTTTATTTGCTTCCAGGGTGTGGCCTTGTATATATTTTTTGGCCATACTTTCATTTTCCCCTTCTTGTACATGGCCATAAACATTTAAGCATTTGATTTTCATCCTCTTAACAACAGATGTGGTGACATCATTTCCTCTCCAAAGGAAATTCTTACTACTTATTTTATCCTGTCTTGTTTTTTGGAGCTTCTTCTAAAATACTCACATTCAACTGTTCTACATTTTATTCTTTTGTAATTCCGTCAGACCAATTTCACACTTGCATATGACAAAAATATTCTGTTTATGCTCTTATTAAATTTCATTTAGTTTTTCCCTTTGTAATTTTTTATTCCAAAATATTCATGTAATGTTCTTAGTTGCATTTTTGTGCCATTGCAATTTTAGAGTCTGTACATCTCTCTCACAGGTACCTAAACTAGTAATTTGACCCAAAATATTTTAAAAGATTCTCACTCTATTATTTTCCCTGTTTCAAGATGAGGTCATCCACTTCCTTTCCCAAACACACATTCGGTTTCTGTAAATTATATTCAGTCCCCATTTTTTATATTCTTCCATTAAGTTTCATTTATCATAATCTTTCCTATCATCTCCATCCCTGCAAAAATAATTTTATCATCTTTAACAATGAAGCAGTACTTTTCCTCCTATTCGGAATAACCCATTTTCAGAACATTTTATACCACAAGTTAAGAAGAGCCTAGTCTATATAAATGTTAAAGATTGTGATAAAATCATCCCTGCTTAAGGCCTTTATTCCCGTGAATTACTCAGTTAACATACCTAACTGGATTTGAATAATTACGTAGAACAAAATTTTAACTATTTATTTTAGCGAAGTAATATTTTTAGGTTCTTATCGTTTTTATTGAGGCTAGAGATACCTTACCCTAATTTAATGATGATTTGTTCTAGAACATTTTTCATAATATTCTATATCAACAACGTTAGCTTTTCTAACTGGTCTAGTAAATACTTACTAGAACGGTCCTAATAAAGCTTCGAGGATATAGAAGATTTTTGGGTGAATATATTGAAATAGTTTGAGAAAAATCAACATTAAATAGGTCCTAGTACCGCTGACGATGATATCCATAAATCAAAACATGCTCGAGAACTACTCAACATTAAATATTAGGTCTAGTCTAAGCTGACGATGATATACAATATATCAAAACATGCTTCTAGAACAAATCAACAATTAAATTTTAGGTCTAGTAAACCTGACGATGATATGTAAGAATATATCAAAACATGTCAAAGACCATATCAACATTAATGTGGTCCTAGTAAAGCTGACGATGATATAGAAGACTATATCGGAACATGTTCGAGAACAAATCAACCTTATATAGTCGTCTAGTAAAGTTACGATGATATGAAGAATATATCGAAACATGTTCTGGAACAAATCAACATTAAATTGAAGTCTAGTAAGCTGACGATGATATAGCAGAATATATGACATTTCAGAACAAGCCAACATTCATTGAAGTCTAGTAAAGGCTGACGATATAGAAAAATACTCGTATCTCGAAACATGTTCGAGAACAAATCCAACATTAGTGGAGGTCTATCAAGTTGAACAGTATTAATTGACGGTCTCCGTAAAGCTGACGATATAGAAGAAATATCGAAACTGTTCGAGAACATCAACATCAATTAGGTTTTCTAGTAAAGTTGACCAGTATAAATTGAGGTCTAGTAAAGCTGACGATGATATAGAAGAATACTCCGAAACATGTTTCGAGAACCAAATCTCCAACATCAATTGAGGTCTAGTAAGTTGAGACAGTATTAAGATTGCGGTCTAGTAAAGCTGACGATGATATCGAAGAATTAGTCAAACATGTTTCGAGAACAAATCAACATTAAATTGAGGTCTAGTAAAGTGACAGTATCTAAATTGGAGGTTCTAGTAAATCTGACGATGATATAGAATGCCTATATCGTAACATGTTCGACAACAAATCAACTAAAAATTTAGGTCTGTAAAGTGACGATATACAAAATACTCGTATAATCGAACATGTTCAAGAACAAATCACATTAAATTGAGGTCTATAAAGTTGAAAAGTATTAAATTGATGTCTAGTAAAGTCTACGATGATATAGAAGATATATCGAAACATTTTCGAGAACAATCAACATTAAATTGAAGTCTAGTAAAGCTGACGATTAGAAAATACTCGTCAACGGAAATCATGTTCGAGGAACAAATCAACATTAAAAATTGAGGGTAGTAAAGTTACAGTATAATTGAGGTCTAGTAAAGCCCTGACAGATGTGATATAGAAGAATATATCGAAACATGTTCGAGACAATCAATCTTAAATTGAGGTCAGTAGTTGACGTACATTAATTGAGGTCTAGTAAGCTGACGATGTATAGAAGAATATATCGAACTGTTCGAGCACAATCACATCAGATGAAGTCTAGTAAAGCTAACGATGATATGAAGAAATATATCGAAACATGTTCTGGAACAAATCAACATTAATGATGTCTAAAAAGCTGACGATGATATATAGAAGAATATATCGAAACATGTTCGAGAACAATCAACATTAGATGAGGTCTAGTAAGTTGCAGTATTAGTGAGGTCTATTAAAGCTGACGATGATAAGAAGAATATATCGAAACAATGTTCGAGAAACAATCACACAGATTGAGGTCTAGTAAATTGACAGTACATTACATTGAGGTCTAAGTAAAGCTGACGATGATATCGAAAAATATATCGAACATTTTCGAGAACCAATCACATTGATTGAGGTCTGTAAAGTTGACAGTATTAATTGAGGTCTAGTAAATGCTGACCGATGATAGAGAGAATATGATCGAAACATGTTCGAGAACAAATCAACATTAAATTGATGGTCTAGTAAATGTTGACAGATTATTTAAATTGATGTCTAGTAAAGCTGACGATGATTAGAAGGATATAATCGAAACATGTTCCGAGAAACAAATCAACATAGATTTGAGGTCTATTCAAGTTGACAGTATTAAATTGAGGTCTATTAAAGCTGACGAGGATATAGAAGAATATATCGAAATCATTTCGAGAACAATCAACATTAAATTTGGTCTAGTCAAGTTGAACGTATGAATTTGAGGTCTAGTAAGCTTGACGATGATATAGAAGAATATATCGAAACAAGTTGAGTAACAAATCAAAATCATCTTGCTTTATCAGATTTGAGTCTACGTAAAGTTTGACAGTTTAATTTGAGGCCTCAGTAAAGCTGACCGATGATACTAGAAGAATATTATCCGAAACATGTTTCGAGAACAATCTACATTAATTGAGGTCTGTAAAGTTGACAGTATTAAAATTGATGTCTAGTAAAGCTGACGATGATATAGGACTAAGATATCCGAACATTTCGAGAACATCAACATTAAATTGAGGTCTACAGTCACCGTGGTGACGTATTAAATCGAGGTCCTATAAAACGCTGACGATGATATAGGAAGAAATAGATCGAAACAGTTCGAGAACAAAATCAACATCAGTTTGAGGTCTAAAAGTTGACAGTATTAAATTGAGTTCTAGTAAAGCTGACGATGATATAGAAGAATATTCGAACCATATGTTTTCGACAGAACAATGAAACAACATAGATGGAGGTCTAAGTCAAGTTGAACAGTATTAAATTGAGGTCCTAGTAAGCTGACGATGATATCGAAGAAAATATCGACACATTTCGCGAACAAACTCACATTAATTGGAGGTCTAGTAAGTTTGACAGTATAATTGAGGTCTAGTAAAAGCTGACGCTGATATAGACGAATACTATCGCAAACATGTCAGAACAAATCAACATCCAATTGAGGTCTAATCAGTTGACAGTAATCTAAATTGAGGTCTAGTAAAGCTGACCGATATATAGAAGAATCTCAATCGAAACATGTTCGAGAACAAATCAACATTAGATTGAGGTCTAGTAAAGTTGACATATTAAATTGAGGTCTAGTAAAGCTTGGACGATGATATAGAAGAATATATCGAAACATGTTCGAGAACAAATCAACATTAATTGCGTTCTAGTAAAGTGGACATTAGTAAATTGAGGTCTAGTAAAGCTACGTGATATAGAAGATATATCGAACTGTTTCCAGAACCCAATCAACATCAGTGGAGGCTCGTAAGTTGCACAGTATTAATTGAGGTCTAGTAAAGTTGACGTATAAATGAGGTCTAGTAAAGCTGACGATGATAGAATAATCTATGAAACATTTTCGAGAACAAACATCACATATTGTGGTCTATAAAGTTGACAGTATTAAATGAGGTCTAGTAAAGCTGACGATGATATAGAAGAATATATCGAAACATGTTCCGAGAACAACTCAAACAATTAGATTGAGTGTCTAGTACAGCTGACGATGATCCATCCTCCATAGCAATTCTGCCAGAAGCGGTCCTTCTCTGCAATCAATAGGAATTTTTCATCGCATGCATTGCATCTTTTACTAGGGAATTGTAGTGTGGAAGCTTCCCGTTGCTTTCCACGTGATATAAACAATATATCGGAAACATGTCGAAACAAATCAATCATTAAATTGAAGTTAGTAAGCTGACTGATAATATTAGAGAATATATCGAAACCTGTTGGAGAACAAATGAACTAAATGAACTAAGTAAGCTGATGATGATCTAGAAGATATATTGGCGAACATGTTAAGAACAGAATGAACATTAAAATAGGTCTAGTAAGCTGACGATGATATAGAAGAAATATATCGAAACATCCTTCGAGAACAAATCAACATTAATGAGGTCCTGTAAATCTGACGATTTATAGAAGAGAATATATCAAAACATTGTTTGAGGATAACTAACAATAAATTGAGGTAAGATATCTCTAGTCTAAAATAAAAAGACTGATGATTATGTCAACTTACAAGTGTTGATTGCCTACTTATAACCGTGAATCAGGACACTGACTGGTTTTTAGTTCTATAAATGCCTAATTGTTTTATTTTCATAAATACGAACAAAATACTACGATGTACATAGGTGTGAGAATCAACAGATAAAAAATTAAAAGGAAATTTCCAGAAAAAGATAAACTATCCTGAGAAATTCCTTTTAATAACATTTTGGATCAATAGTGTACATACTTTCCCTTTATGACATTTATAAGCTGCAGGCCTTGTATCAGTTAGCTTAGGGGGACTAGAATTTACGTCTTCTCCCGTGTTATGGTTTTTTTCAGGGCCTCAAGCCTGAAGGGTGGTTGTTAAATGTAAGGTCCCACATTGTGAGACAATTTGAATAGGATTGACTAATTTAAATCCCTGTTATCTTGCCACAGCACTGAGACTCCCTTCAGGGTAATGAAGGGAACGTATCTTACATAAATAAGTAAGACACTTCGTAAAAAGTTATTAAATATCTCATTAAAGTTCTCATTTAGTTTTGAGATGATCTTGTAAATGTTCAATAGTTTTCGAAAATTCCGGTTCAAATTAAATAGACGTACTTTAAGATAAGATTAATCACTTGCATATATATATATAAAAACAGAATGACCATTTACAAAAAAAAACGATAATTTTGCACTCACTAAACACTTCATTTTTACTTTAGGATTAGTTAACCTCCAAATGAATTAAATGTATACTACCATTTATTTTCACATTAACTTTTGACACCCTTTTGTCCAACTGATATCAAGAAATGAACATAATTCCGCTTATTTTTCCTTGAGAGCCGTTGTTATCAACATTTCTAACTCCTTTCAATCGGAGCCTCTTGTATTCTGGAAAGTCCCATTTCATTTCTGTTATACATCTGGAAGTTCTATTGTCCAACTAAAAGGAAAGAATACTACTTGGCTGACTCTCATCCAATGTCGTCGTCCAACCCATTTATGTTTATAAAAACATAATCAATTCAAATATTTAAAATTTTACATATATTAAAAAATCAGTTGCAATACATCTAACTGTATTACCAGTTTATATGACCAAGTTTGAATTTTTCTATATCTTATAAAAAATTTCAATTCTCTACATCAATCTTATTTCCATTCTTAACAGAAAAAATATAATCCATATTTAAACATTAATAAAAAAAAAAACCTTATTGTATATGGGGATAAATATCAGGTTTTAACCTATATAAAAAATGTACAAATTGAAATGGAGTATTTAATCACTATACCCTAACAGTACTACATTATCAGATATCAATTTTTCAGATTTAATACTGTGCTAAAATTTAATGCATGCTTTCGTCCAAAGTTGGACAACAGAAGGTGCATTTTCTTTTGTTCTTGACTCAATTGTTGATTTAAAAAGAAGCTGAAAACTGTCTACCCACATCCCCTTATTTCTGACATTTCCAACACATTAACTATAACCATCTATTTCGGAATTTGTGAATTCTACGCATTGAATGCCTGTACACTTTTTTCGCTTAGTTGATCTAAGTTCACTTACAGTTGCTAAATTAGTGAAAGGAATCCCTGAAGTACAATTCACTGTTATGTTGTATAAACAAGATCATTTGTTACTGATAATATTCACTTGTTACTTCATGGACAAGAGTTTGTTAAAACTGATATTTACAAAACAAAGTTGGAAAAACCAACCGCATCAATGAAATTTGAATAATATTCACGTCCAATTAAGTAAATTATCCAGAAATATAGCGCGTTTGAGATTGTTCTCATGAAAATTAGTTTAAAAATACAAATTTTTTCATTTCACACCATCAAATCTACTACAGACCAATAAAAAATGACCATAACAATACACAGATACACACACATTAAATGTGTGTTTCACATCTAGAGGCAATATTATGATTTTTTTCTATAAAACCATCGAAGTATACACAATCATTAATTTCAGAACCTTGGGAGTGGTGGGTTAACTTACATGCAAAATAAATAAGTTTTGTCCTGTATTCTTTTACCTCATACAGTTGGTTCATAAGACTATGTCTCAACTGAGTATGTAAAAACAACAAAAGATGGAGCACACATTCTTGAAACATATGTCCTACTAAAACTATTGGTAAAAAAGAATCCAGATTGAAACTCATTTAATAAGTAAAACTTCATAATGTTACTTTCTCAATTGTCTTTGCAATAAAATTGCACACTTAAAAATTATTTTAATCGCAACAAACAACATGTATGTCACGGAATAACATAATAAAGGTATTCTCAACATGTTATTTAAAAAATGCTGCCACTAGAAGTCAGATTTTACCTGAGAGTAAAAACAAAATTGAAAAGCGCTTATCTGCAGGTAAGTTGTACCGCTCACACAAAACTGTATATGTATGATTCTAATAAAACCCAATAAGATCTTTCTATCAACTAACAAAAATCAAAATAATTTGACTTGTTGAAGAATCGCTTAGTTATGTCAATTTGGTTGTGCAATGACCTTTTTTTAACTGTTTAATTGCAAATGCAACCCATGCCTGAATTAAAATTTCTGCACCATGTACAAAGTAGCCCACTGCATCCTCCTTTTGGCATTATTGTTACAAAGAACATAGTTCTATTAAATTACACTGCAGGATGTGACTATGCCCATACAAATTTTACCTTGAGTTCTGCTTCCTCAGAATTTGGAAATTCTTTCAATATCCAACTAGTCGGTTTCATCGCTTGTTTCAGATTTTATATCTAACTTCACTCCTGTCCACTAAAAACCACACCTATATCATCATATAATATCAAATCTATACTTCTAATTGCGAGTATTATGGAAACAGATGAATATTTTTTCAGGCATTATAGAGAAATTGCAAAAAGTGTTATGGTCCTGCTTTAATATGTACTGTTACACCATTCAAGCACCATAGGAATGTCAATGATTCTTTCTCTTAGTAGCTCATGCTATCGCCTTTAGAGAATTAAACAAAAATTGTACCATAGGAAAGAATCGTTGCATGTGTATCGTGCTCGGTTTATCATGCTTGATGGCATATAGCCAAAGGATCTGGGTTTCAAGATTTAAATTTTAATTTCTAAAAAAATGAAATTGCAGGAAGATTTAATCCCCGAAACAGTGCCCGAACATCTTTGCCCATCACTATAATATTCCAATCATTAAATTAATTTTAGAATTAATACCTCTCCTGGCGCATCATTACCATCATCAACATCCCATCACACATCACCACGCCAGCGTAACTCAGATGGTCAAACCTCACAAAGGGTGACAATAATGCTGAATACCAGAACTGTGGTAATGACAACCTGCAAAACCTTGATATTTCCTGGAGATCCTATGTTTTTGCAGAAGATAAAGTTGAATTTGTTTCATTAGTCCTAAATGCAAAATTGACAATTCCTAATTTTCAAAAATTGTTAGAGTTTTAAATGATGGTTTAGTAACACACTAACCTCCTGGACAACTATCGCAACTCGTAGGTTTTCATTGCTGATCAGACAAAGCTCTCGCATACATCCCTCTCCTGAGCTCATGTTTTCCCACGCTTCCCCTGTAATAATCCCTACCACAAATCATCCTCCCACCTCATGTCTTTGGTCTAACAACTGGGTGGCGTTTTTTTCACTCTGCTTTTTCTACAAGAGCTTCTGTACACAACGTTCATTCCCCAATCCTGCACATGCACAGCCCATCACAGTCTACGAGACTCCTAACTGTCTTTTTTGTAAAAATTTTTATTTAATCTGACTTCTTAAAGACCATATAGTTTTTTTCACTGTTATGTAGTAGTCTTCTTCATTCACCTCTCTTTTGGTTCAAATTATCATAAGAACTTTATTCTCAATTACCTAATCTCTTTCCTTGCTTAAAGTAAGAGTCCATATTTTCGCACCATGTAATGTCACTGGTAGAATAACGTTTTATAATATTGTCCAGTTTAATGTTTTTTTTGAAGAAGTGATATGTAAACGAATTCCTTCATCGCATAATAGCACGCATTGCCAGATTCACTATATTCAATTCTACGTGACCTCACTCCTATTTCTGATTATTGTTCCTAGATTCGAATTCGCCACTTCCTCAAAAATTTCCCTCATTTGTCATTAGCTGTCTATGTCATTATATAATGTATTTTCTATATTTATGAGACCATCTATTTTAGTATTATTGATATTTACTTCCATTCCCAATTTCTACTGTTACGCAATATGTGTTCATGTTGGCCTTCATACTCTCTTTACCTTCTTGCCTAATAGTACTACATCATCACTATAAACTAACAGCTTATAATACCATTGAGTGTCCCTTGTTCTCCTCTAAAGATTTGATGTCTTATACAAAAATAAATTTAGAGGAGATATTGAATCT
>JASPKZ010003361.1:0-44333 GCA_030220185.1 Diploptera punctata | reverse complement strand
CCGGTATAATGCCAGCTGCCGCCGTCTTCCGGAAACCAAACGCCATTCCTCTCTATCCATCCATTGATCTTCCTCCATTCCTCTGATAGTCAAAGCTGCTTGTACCCCTTCTATCCAAGTTTTCTTCGGTCTTCCTCTCTTCCTCCTTTCCATTGGGATCCATTCCATAACAATATATATATAAATGTATAGTCCACCGCTGTGGTCTCAAGGAAGCGTGCTGCCTTGTCTCGCAGCGGGCCCGGGTTCAATCCCCGGTCGGGGCAGTTTTTCTGGGTGAGGTTTTTTATCGGGGTTTTTCCTCATTTGTAAGACCAATGTTAAAAAAACTATAAGACCCAAACGGTCCCCGAAATCATATGGCCATCATCATCCTTATCATTATCATCATCATCATCATCATCCTTCACCGGTGTGGAAAGCAACGAGAAGCTACCACACCTACAATTCCCTAGTAAAGCTGCAAGCATAGCATGAAAATGCTATGATTGCAGTGAAGGACCTGCCTTCGGGCAGAATTACTGTGGATGGATGGATGGATATGAAAGATCCTTTATTATACTGTAGCAGTTTCTGTGATTGACACACGGTTCGAATTTCTCTAACTTGATAACTAGCTCGCAATTGAGAAGTCTGATATTCATATAAGTTAGCAGATTACGTAATAATTAAGATACTGCAAGGTAACATCTGCTGGCTGACGTGACATGTAAAACAACTCTTAAGTTTGAAGGATGTCACATCCATCTCGGTGCCACTTGATTGCACCACCTCATCCTTCATCCATATCAAGTGCATACTCACAGGTAGACGTTTGTTAATTGACTGTCAACTTGTCCGCAAGTTCCCTGTCAATTACACGCAATTATAGTTGTAAAACTAAGCCATATTCACTTTTGTTCATATACGAAACTAATGATAGATCAAAAGTTAGAGCCATGGTGCTGAAACCAGTTCAGGGGTGTCTGAAGAGTTTTTTTAGGCTCGTAAAAGAGCCTTAAGTCTAAATAAAAAGAACTCGGAGCAAAATTTAACCGACATTCTTGTATCCGAGTAATATCTTAGTTTCCTACTAGATGTCTCCTCGAGGCAATGTTCAAACGAGAAGTTCCTCGCTGACATCTGTAGGGAAATAAGCGTAACTAAATTAGTCTGGCTAAGAAACATCTCAGTACTCAAGTATTAATGCCCCACAGCGAGACGAACGCGTAGGGGGACTTCAAACTACAGTTACTTGTTTTTTTCTCCAGAATTACATTTATTCTGTCATTTGTTTTATTTTCATTTTTCTATCCTGTAGATTTTATATTTCATTCATTAAATCTAGCAAAATATATTGTACATAATAATTGTATTGTATATATACCATGCAGGCCCTAATCATTTATGTTTATTGTAATTTATATGCAAGACTAATTTATGAATTTTTTTCTAACCTGTTTGAGTGGTGGAGATAGCCTTAATGCCTTAACTCTGCTAGGTAAAATGAAGCTGCTATTATTATTATTATTATTATTATTATTATTATTATTATTATTATTATTATTATTATTACATTATCATTATCATTATTATTATTATTATTATTATTATTATTATTATTATTATTATTATTATTATTATTATTATTACCGCGGCGGACTAGTGGTTATGGTCCTTGCCTCTGGTCCCGAGGGTCGAGGGTTCAAACCCGGCTGGGGTCGATGGATTTTTTTAGGATGGAAAAATCGATGGAGCAAGTCCTCCGGGAGGGAGTTTAAGCCGTGGGCCCGAGTCTGAAGATTTTCAGGCTCGTAAAAGATCCTTAAGCCTGAATGAAAAGGCCTCTAAGCAAAATTTACCGAATTTTCCCGTCCTAGTAGACCCTACAACCTTGGTTTCCTAGATGTCAGTATGAGGCGGAACACTGACCACTCACTACTCAAATGACATCTATACGAAAATAAGTGTAACTAAATTAGTATGGTTCAAATTCTTCCCTGTAGGGGGAGAGCGCCTAAATCTCTGTTAAGGGAAAACATAGGCTTACAAGATGCACGAAGATTATTACTATTAATAATAATATTAATAATAATAATAACAATAATAATAATAATAATAATGAAGCTAAAGTTTGGAAATTCAACAAAAACTTATGTCGATGGAAATGGATTTCATAAGGAGAGCAGCAAGATGTTCAAAATTAGAAGAAGAAAAAAAACGAGAAAAATTAATATCAAATATTCAATAGTAGACTATTTCATCGTCTTGTATCTTGTAAGCCCATATTTCCCTTAACAGAGATTTAGGCGCTCTCCCCTTACAGGGAAGAATTTGAACCATACTAATTTAGTTATACTTGTTTTCGTATATATGTCATTTCAGAGGTCCGTGGTCAACGTTCCGCCTCATACTGACATCTAGGAACCAAGGTAGTACTAGGATGGGAAAATTCCGTAAATTTTGCTTAGAGGCCTTTTCATTCAGGCTTAATGATCTTCTACGAGCCTAAAAATCTTCAGACTCGGGACCCACGACTTAAAGTACCTCCCGGAGGACTTGCTCCTTGGATTCTTCCATCCTAAAAAAAATCCATCGACCCCGGCCGGGTTTAAACCCGCCACCCTCGGGACCAGAGGCAAGGAGCATAACCACTAGTCCACCGCGGCCATAAGCAATTAAATTGGTATGGGCATGTACGACGAATGCAAGAAGAAAGGTTACCCAGAAAAACATTGGAATGGTGTCCACCTGGAAGAAGAAGGAAAGGCAGACCTCCAAACTCGTGGATGCAAGAAATAAGTAGGGCCTACTGGAATGAGAACAAGAGGACTGGAGGGCATAGAGTGGATGGAGAGACGAGTGGAGAAATAAAATAAACTTTAGGCATAGAAAGACGTGTAAACATTAAAACTCTGTACATAAATAAATAAATTGTTTTTATTATTATCCAATTTTTTAAAGAGGCTGCAGAGTCCATGCAACGTTAATGTTAAAATACAGTTGTATTAACCACTGCATGTGATCAACAAGGCCGACAACATTGGTTCCAGTACATTTGTAATTAGCTGATATGGTTACGGAATAAATCCCATCATAATGTCTTCTTAAATAAAAAGCGACCCTATTGTAATCTGAATAGAAGTTTATTAACATGGTTATTCGAGGATTTCAAATAAAGCGTTGTAATGCGGGATTAGGCCTACATAAATAAATGCAAGACAAGGTGGTATTTTCCATGGCAAGACAAACCTAGAAAAACCTTAGCTTACTAGCTATCTGCTGGCCTCACATCTACATGTCCAATTACTTTCATGCACTATCATCCACCCAGTATAAGGTGATGTGATTAGCATGTCGTTTCCCCAGCCATTAGAATTCATTTACTCAACCTGGAGTCGCTACTTAACATAACTAACTCACTGGCACTATCGAACCCGTAGGTTCATGGCCGCGTGGACATAAGCTCTCCATATATCCGGAAAATTTTACCCCAGTGGAACGCATGTCCGCGTTTTTTGACGGTTGTATTTTTACGGTGAAAGATCCTCACTCTTTCGACCAAGGTACTTTTTTCATCTGGCGTATCATCATCGACCAGTTCGGTATGGGTAACCCTATCGGCAGCAATGCTACCGCCGGCATAGTTCTCGGGAACCTTTAAGCACGCAAGCCACTCCACCACGACAAGGTAAAGATACCATGGAGAGGTCGCAACTTAACATAGCTACCAAATTTCTTCACGACGCTGGGTGGGCACCGGTCCAATAAACTAGCCGAAATTCCATGAAAAAATTTATTCTCTATAGCGACTCGAACCTCTTCCAGTTGATCAAATAAATAAGTCTATTATTAATCAGTTCGAAGAAAAGTCCCTGTGTTCTAATTTTCATAAACTCATTCAATATTTTCATAAAAAATGCACTTTACATAGTATTTTAATAGTAGCTATAAAAAATAAAGTAATCCCACTACAGGCCTCAACAGGCCCTTGGGGTATTAGGATATTAAAGCTCACATTTTTTCTGGACAATCGACACACTTGATGTCAGCCGGATTGTCAGCCCTGCGTGACGGCCACCTTTATCCCCAGAACAAGTGTATGACACTCATTTGAGTTAGAGGCTGAGTGGACCCCAGGGCCATAGTGCAGCCAGAAGGTTGGGTCAGTTTAAAAATCCTGACGTCACCAGGACTAGAACCTTCGACACCTTCCGGATCGTAGCGCAAAGCCTTAAGTGCAATGCAATGGAGTGCCCCCAACATTAATTATAAGGCCTAGGAATTCCGAATACCTACCAGTTGCGTTAGTAAAAAAAAAAAAGCAATACATTTTAATTTAATATATAAAACGGTATTCTCCCAGTTATATTGCATGGATACAAAACATGGACTCTTGCTTTAATAATTTTTAATAATAACAACAACAACAATAATAATAATAATAATAATAATAATAATAATAGCCTTATTTTACCTGGCAGAGTTAAGGGCTTAAGGCCTTGTCTACCACTCAACCAGCTTTAAGGGAGGAGAAAAGAGTACGAGTATTTGAGAATCAAGTTCTTAGGAAAACTTTTGGACCAAAGAGAGATGAACAGACAGGCGAATGGAGAATACTACATAAAAAAAATCTGAAATATTTTAAGTAAAATTTTAACATACTTTAATTAATAACCAATCTTAAATTCATAATATTTCAATAATTATTACTTAGGCCCTATAAAAGATAAACAGGCTTATCCCCATCTACCTAGTGACCTAGATGATTATGTATATATATATATATATATATATATATAACCAGATATAATAAGAACCGTTAAGTCTCGTAGACTGAGATGGGTAGAATATGTGGCACGAATGGTGAATGGAAGAGGGGCATGGAAGCTTCTTAAAATTTTAAACTATAGGGTGTATATATACATCAAGTGCCGATTGTCTAGAAAAAGTGGAAGCCTTAACATCCTACTACTCCAAGGGACTCCCGAGGCCTGTAGTGGGAACACTTTAACTATATAACTATATATATATATATATATATATATTTATTTATTTATTTATTTATTTATTTATTATTAACTATATATATATTTATTTATATATTTATTCCACAAAGTAAAATTTTAACATACTTAAATTATTAACCTACTTTAAATCCACAAGATTTTTACAGCATAATTTTTTTTACAAAAACCAGAAGGGAAAACCAGAGGGAAAACGCTCAGTTGATAGACCAAGAATGAGGTGGAAGAATAGCATTTGAGGGAAGTAGATCATACAGAGAATGATTGGAAAATATTAGCTCGGAATAGGGATGTGTGGAGAGCTTATTTCCGCTCGGTCATGAAAACTACGGGTTCGACAGTGCCTGTCGATTAGTTATGTTTATTAAAAATACAAAACTTACAGTACCTTTTGAAAAGAAACAAAGAGGATAGCGTTTACGTGAACTTAATAGACGATGAAAACGTCTTCAGCTAAAAGATCGGTGATGACGATGACGACTGTGAGAAGTCAAGAGTGAGGCAGAACGAATCCTAAGTGTGTTCCGCTTAATAAATTTTTGTGGCTTTGGTATGACATAAAATTATTTTTAGATGAACGCATATTAAAGACTTCAAGACGAAATGAGCTCCAACAACTTATTCGTGCCGCTTAATAGGTCTGCCTAACAATTCCAGCATTTAAATTTTAAAATTTAACAAATGAAACAATTGTGGCGAATAATAATAATAATAATAATAATAATAATAATAATAATAATAATAATAATGCTTTTATAGCTTCTACTAATTTTTTGGTAATGTTAGAATTGTCTAAAGTTTCCCGTAACATTTTTTGGGAAATACTATCATGTCAAAAGAATGCCAGAACAAAGATTGCCTAAATTGTTATGGAATGGATCCCAATGGAAAAGAGGAAGAGAGGAAGACCGAAGAAAACTTGGATAGAAGGGGTACAAGCAGCTATGAATATCAGAGGAATGGAGGAAGATCACCGGATGGACAGAGAGGAATGGCGTTTGGTTTCCGGAAGACGGCGGCAGCTGCCATGATACCGGATGATAATAATAATAATAATAATAATAATAATAATAATAATAAAAGTCCAGCGCTGTGGTCTCGAGGTAGCGTGCTGCCTTGTGATACAGCGGGCCCGGGTTCAATCCCCGGACGGGACACTTTTTCTGGGTGAGGTTTTTATCGGGGTTTTTCCTCACCTGTAAGACAAATGTCAGGAAAACTTTAAGGCCATCATCATTATCCTTATTATCATCATCATCATCCTTCACCGGTGTGGAAAACAACGGGAAGCTACCACACATACAATTCCCTAGTAAAGCTGCAAAGCATAGCATGGAAATGCTATGATTGCAGTGAAAGACCTGCACTCGGGCAGAATTACTATGGATGGAATAATAATAATAATAATAATAAAATAATAATAATAATAATAATAATAATAACAATAACAATAATAATAATAATAATAATAATAATAATAATAAAGAAGTACGAATGGGGAATGAAAGACGTGCATGGAAGCTTCTAGTAGGAAAACCAGAGGGAAAACGCCCAGTTGGTATACCAAGAATGAGGTGGGAGATTAACATTAATTACGATTTGAGGCAAATGGATTAAACAGGGAATGATTGGAAAACAATAGCTTAGAATAGAGCTATATGAAGAGCTTATTTCCGCGCGGCCGTGAACCTATGGGTTCAATAGTGTCAGTGAGTTAGTAAATTAATTAATAATAATAATAATAATAATAATAATAATAATAACAATTCACTGGCACTATAGAACCCTTGGTGTCTATATTGTGATAATTAAATTTGAACCTATAATTTGTATTGGCGGCTGAGGAGTACCGCGGAAAACAAACATGGATTTATTGTTGAGATTGGACATGAGAATCTGGATTACATAAAACATTTTCGATGCATTACACATAACACTATTATGCACAACAACCCCACAAAACTTTGTATATTGCTGTATAATGCCTTAATATCTGGGGCTCTACTGGAAACTTAATCTGCAGTTAAGCAGATTTAATTCAACAAATTTCAATATGGCGTTCTCTTAATCCGTCATATGTGTGATAAATTGAATTTATTGAAAAAATCGTTCTGAATTCACAATTATTGATAGAACACCAGATGGACCCAATATCTGCTCCTACAAACGGGAGAAATTTAATTAAATTGCTAATAAAATGTACGCTGAACTCCCTCCTACAATAAGTGCTTAATAAAATATTCACAGCCACATAAAATGAATCAAATATTTGAAAAATCTACATTTTTCACTAGACACTTATAATAATAAAGCCAAGCATAGTCACTCTAACGTTTAATACTCGAATTAAAAAAAAAATAACACAAAGAGCTAAACATAAATTTAAAAATAGACAATCCACCAAGTTAATTCCGAAAACGGGGAGGGTGAGGAAATACGCCTATAGGTAAAAATAGCGAAAACCCTACAACTCCATGGCGCTATAGACCTAAAAAGTCCTTCCTTCCCCTACTAACTGACGTCATCTCACATCTATGTGTGTAAACGTCAGAGATGGGTGAACATCCAGCAGTATACGGGTGAAATGTGGACAGAATTCCCCAATCTTTTTTCAAAGTGTTTCTACTGACTATTTAACTCATGTCGCAAATGGTAGTCAATGACCAATCATGTTTCAATGAATTCTGTTTTACACCAATGACAGTCGTGTTTCACTTCGCTCTTTATCGATTTCTCTTTATCAGCTCCTGCTTTGTGATAAAGAAAGCTCCTCCTTTTTAATACTCTGAAAACAGGTTAGACCATTCTTTTTCTCCAACAAATACATTGAATATAGCAAATAATGAATAGATTCAGTGATTTTACTGAGTTCTTTATTCAAAATATAAATGATTACCTTTTATGTTGATTATAATAGTTTGATGTGTTTAATTATTTCTCCACTAGAGTGCATTATTGCAATATTGCGATCCTATTTGGCAATAAATAATATGATTGAGTTGCAGTGAATATACGAGTACATAAGCTCACATTTCTAATTTGTTTTCATACATCGCCGTTTACATTAACTTTATAAATATTTTAAAGCACCGGTAACTATATTCAAATAATTATTTTTTAGTAAAGAGCTTAATTTCATTCGTTAAATAGTCCTAACAAATGCCACTCTTGATTTCCAAATTCTCTAGTTAAATTCACTTCGTGAGTCGTGAATTTATCGATAATTTGGAAATCACTCGTGGCATTACTTATGAATAATAATTAATAATAATAATAATAATAATAATAATAATAATAATAATAATAATGTAATTTTATATGTATGTGTAAATTTCAGATATGGGTGATCATCCAGTAGAATATGGGTGAAATATTGCCAGCATGTCGTGTTTCCCAATAGATTTTTTCGAAGTATTTCTACTGAATAATAATAATAATAATAATAATAATAATAATAATAATAATAATAATAATAATAATAATAATAATAATAATAATAATAATTAAAATTATACTTGACAAAAATTTTGGAGCAGGTGAATAATTTTTACATATCTAGGATGTAATATCTCATATGAAGAAGAGAAGGATATA
This sequence comes from Diploptera punctata, assembly GCA_030220185.1. Taxonomy (NCBI): domain Eukaryota; kingdom Metazoa; phylum Arthropoda; class Insecta; order Blattodea; family Blaberidae; genus Diploptera; species Diploptera punctata. Next base: position 35,733 of record JASPKZ010003361.1, on the reverse strand, counting down.
GGCCTACAAGTAAATTCAAAATTAAAAAAAAATTAAAAGTTTTTAAGGGTTAATAAATTCTATGTTCAAAGTCACAGTTAATCCCAGGCATTCAAGACTGAAAGTGTATAAAACACTGGCTCTTCAAACTCTGGTAGAGAAGTATGTATGGACATTAAAACAGAAGAATGTAGGCCTACAGAGACTTAGATCTGCTGAAATGAGATGTCTTCGAAGGACTGCAGGATACACACTACTATTAGATCATAAAACATATTAAGACTTTTAGAAAATTACACATGGAACCTTTAGAAAACAAATTTCTGATTATACGTCAAGCTGGATGCAGCATGTTCATTGAATGGAGATACACAGGATATAGACGACAGGGGAAGAAAAATAAAACTTTAGGCACAGAAAGATGTGAAAACATTGAAAATCTGTATATAAATAAAATATAAATATAACTGAAATTAAAATGAATTGAAATAATGTTAAAAGAGAAGGGAGTAGAAAAAGCACTAATCAGTTCAATGAACAATTACGAAGTAAACTAAGGATAAAGTGATCTCACTATAGGCCTTAGGAGGCCTCTGAGGGAAGGTGGGTTTAAGGCTCTCTCTCATCTGTCCAGACCATTGGCAAGAAATATCAGCCCTGTTTGATAGCTGCATTTACCTCAATAACATTCGTCTGGCACTCATTTATGTTAGTAGGTTTAAGTGTCGTGATGTCATCTGTAGATTCAGCAAATTTAAAAATTCTGACGCCATCGGGAATCGAATCCAGGACCAACCGGCTTAAAAACTTATTGAATTACAAAATAAACGTCTTCTTTTTCTTCTTCTTCACTTCACGGGCTAAGTAAATTATCTGTACCGCCTCACAGTTGTTCTGTCCATCTTTTCACTGGCCTTCCTACATTCCTCAACCTCTTCGCTTGTAGTTAAATGCTGCTTTTGATTATCCTCCTGTATTCATTCTTTCTATATGTCTCTAAACCATTTATCTGTATATTCTTCGAATTTATCATTCAGTGGATATACAAAATAAAGGTATTTAATCATCACCATCCAGGGATTAAGCCTGTTGGCTCGTTCAAGTTTCATGAAGCTAAAATTGTTGAAATTGTTCAGACCATCTTCTGTGTGGGCGTCCAACATGTCTCCTTCCGTGCGGTTTATAAATTAGCAATAATTTTGGAAATCTTTATTCTGGCATTCTATATCAGTATGTTCTTTCCAGTCGTTCCTATATTTAATTATTCGGTGTGTAAGTTTGAAAATATTTAGTTCCTTTCTTATATCTTCATTCCTTTTCTTATCCAGCAGAGTATATCCTGCTATATTTCTTAAAAATCTCATCTCAGCTGCTTCCAATCTTTGTTTTGATCCATACATCAATACAGGAACAGCCCTTACTTTATAAAATTTAATTTTTGTTCCTTTTCTTGCGTTTTTAAGGGTTCTTTTAATAGTGCCACACATTAGATTAAATTTATTTATTTTGTCATTTATATCTTCAGTTTTAACATATGATAAACTGAAACCTAGATATTTAAAACTGTTCACTTGCTCTAAAATTTATTATCAGTTACTATTTTTGCTCTTAACGCTAAAATTAGTTTTATTCTTTGAAAATAAAGGTATTTAAATTTATTTAAAATAATGATGTCGACTGCCCCAATTTTTATGCTACAGAGTTCCGGAGTTCAGTTGAGGATTAAGTATAGGAATTTGAATAGTGGGTTACAATACTCGTTGAACGTTAAGTTCACACGAATACAGCATTTATATAGAAACCATGTGTCGAATAAAGTGGAAATACAAGAGGAGTGCTGACGATATATTGGCTTGGAGTAAACCCAAAGCTGTATTTGATTCTAAGAATGGGAAACATGAATTATGGGCCTCGCTATCTGGAGCTATGTTTATAGAACGAATGATGTATTTTACTGTTATTTGAATTTACTGCATGAGAGAACTTGTAGTGAAAGTGATGAAAAGACTTTGAAACGGTCTTTATTTTCAGCATGGCAATGACCCAAAAGTTAGGGGCTTGTTTCGTTCCAAACTGGAATAATTTTAATACGCCACACACATGCAAAGTTCCACTACATTATACTGATTTAAAATTCTTGTGGAAAGTCTCGGGTCTTCCTCCCTGCTCTCTTTATTCTTAGTTGCACTTACAGTTAACTACAGTACAAAGGCTTTGTCTAGCATTTCCCTTCCCCCCTTAATTTAATGTCTCCCATTTGTTGGGTCTTTAACTACATGCCTGCACCTCCCTGGCATTACAGCCACAAGACCTGTCAGAAAATTATTTTAATTTCTGAATCACATAGGCACAACATACTTTTTTCGACTCGCACAGCACATGAGTGACCGGCTCAATGTCAGGGACATATTTGTCTAATTTTAGATTCAAAGTTGTATACATTTATTTTAATGTTTTCCTTTGTTTTAATCCTGATCATTTCCGTGTATGCTTCGATTGCAATTTGAAACTTTTTTAAATGTATTTACAAAATGTATTTCATCGATTTCAAAAATTGTCATAAATAATGCCACGTGGCATTTGTTACTCGTGGCATTTGTTAGTACTATTTAACGAATAAAATTAGACTGTTTACTCACAAATCATTATTTAACTATAGTTATTTTAAAATATGTATATATTTAATGTAAACGGCGATGTTTGAAAACAAATGACAAACGATAGGTAGCCTACGCTTCATCTGCTTCTTTTGTTTATCACTGCAACCAGATCATACTATTTATTGCCAAAGGAACGCAATACTGTAAGAATGCTCTCTAGTGGAGAAAAAATGAAACATCAAACTGTATATTAATTCATTTCTGATGTATGATGTAAATATGACAATTATATTTTTCTGGTTGTTACCTGGGAAAAAATACATTTAAGAAAGTGCAAACAGTGGTTTCTATTTTTGGTGGTATAATAAATTGCTAGAAATGTTTTTATATTAACTTCCTGCAAGCGCTATGTGTTGACATCTATGCACTATATATATATATACAATCTGGTAGCCGTATTTCTCACTGGCTCAGTCACTGCAAAATAATGGTCAGACCTGTTCAGAATATTAAAAAGGAGGAGCTTCCTTTAATATGGTAAATTTAACACTAATAAATAATTCGTGAAACACGACTCTGATTGGTTGTAAACAGAAATCATTGAAACGTGATTGGCCATTGAGTCCCATTTGGGGCATGAGTTAAATAGTCTGTATAACTTTGTCCTTGAGGCAATCCTCTAATGAGGAAAGTTTGTACGTATATAATAAATATATTGCATTCCCCTATTTCCCTTTCTTATATCCTTGATTTCTTTTCCAAATGGTATGACACTGTTTTCCAACCATCCCCTATATATTTTAAAAGGTAAAGGTATCCCACTACAGGCCTCAGGAGGCTCTTGGGGTAGTGGGAGGTTAAGGCTCCCACTTTTCTGGACAATCGGCACTTGATGTCAGCTGGTCAGCCCTGTGTGACGGCCGCCTTTACCCCCAGAACAAGCGTCTGGTACTCATTTCCGTTAGAGGCTGAGTCCACCCCAGAAAATTTGGGTCAGATTAAAAATCCTGACCCCACCGGGATTCGAACCCTCGACCTTCCGGCTTGTAGTGCAGTGCCTTAACCACTACGCTACGGTGTGCCCCCTATATATATTGTACTTTCCTTAAATCATAGTTGATGTCATTCTCCCACCTCTATTTTGGCCTGCCTATTGGACGCTTTTTCTCTGGTTTTCCTACAAGGAGCTTCTATGCATGTATGGAGGATAAAATAGTAAATGAGCTGGTAATATTAAGAAAACTAAAATCATCACTATGTTGCACGTATGGGGAATGGGAGACTTGCATGGAAGCTTCTTGTAGGAAAGCCAGAGGGAAAACGCCCAGTTGGTAGACCAAGAATGAGGTGGGAGAATAACATTAACTATGATTTGAGGGAAGTAGATTTTACAGGATGATTGGAAAGCATTAGCTCAGGATAGGGATGTATGGAGAGCTTATGTCCGTGTGGCCATGAACCTACGGGTTCGATAGTGCCAGTGAGTAAGTAAGTAAGTAAAATCTCAACTGAAGAAATCGGATATAGGCCCCAATGTGAGGTAAAGCAATGATTTAGAAGGTGACATTTCGGGTATAGAACGTTCCTAATGTGAAGTGGAGAAAAAATCATAATAGGCCCTACAGTAACTTAAAATAGAATTTAATTATTATAACAATAACATGAATTAATTATATATATATATATATATATATGGTATGATAAGAAAAATAAATGCCTAGACGGGAACTCTGAGTCTGTACCTCAGCGTGATATCCATTACACTACCAGGCGAATCCAATTCAAACACTTATTTTTCTTATATATGTATTATATTCTCCATTATTACTAGATGTTGCGAGAACTCGGTCTTCACTGCCATCTAGCAGCTGACTATAACAAGTAAGCAAATTAAAGAGAATATTTTTTTACTTTATAGCAGTGCCGCTTATCGATGTTATAATTAAATGTTTAACATTGAGCAATGCAGGCTTAATATGGTATGATAGAAAAATAAATGCCTGGACGGGATTCGAACCCGGAACTCTGAGTCTGTACCTCAGCGTGATATCCATTACACTACCAGGCGAATCCAATTCAAACACTTATTTTTCTTATATATGTATTTATATTCTCCATTATTACTAGATGTTGCGAGAAACTCGGTCTTCATATATATGTATGTATGTATGTATAAACGAATGTATGTATGTAAGTCTGTCCTTTATGCATTATTACACCACTCATCCGATTGTGATGGGGCTTTTTGCAAAATGCTCAGGAGTTTGCTGGGAAGGTTTTAGACTGTTAGAGAGTTTGTAATACACAACTTCTTCACTCTTAAAAATCACTCTTTGTTGTGAAAAAACGTATTTTCGGAACTTTTTGGACGCTTAAATGACTTAGTCTGCTTAAACCATAACATATACACCAAATTAATGTACACAGAATTCAACATCTCAAAAAATCGACAAAAAAAAAGTCCGCGAAAGCATATTATGTCTATATTTTACGGATAACTTATAATAAGCATTTTTATCTTTCAGCTCATTGATGTCAAGAAGATGGGAATGACAAGATAACCGGGCAAGCGTAGCAGTGCACAGGGGTATCCTTTTACGGATAATTCTCAATAACCATTTTTGTCTTTCAGCTCATTTATGCCAAGAAGATATCTAAAAATAATTACGATATACATTTTTCTTCTTTTTGCTCATTCAACTAAACATAGAAGCACATTTAATTTATTTAGGCCTAACAGCGAACGCAGAGTTTTAGAAAGTATCCAATAATTTATGGATAAAAAATAAACGTTATTCACGTTTCCTCCAGATTTAAGGAAACGTGAATTTGTCTCCAACTCAGGGTTAATATTTTCATTATGAGTAGTAATGAATCATATGTAGTTACAAGGACCCGCCTACTGCTAAGGTCCTTACCCCAACCCCTCAGGTTGCCTGCGCAAATTTTGTAGGTCATGTTTCAAGTAAGGTGGAACAGCTTCTAACCATAGTTTATCCAAACCTGTAATGCATGTTATAAAATCCAGGAAATATGAAGTGACTTTATGACTGACTGACTGACTATGCCCTATTCATTCCTCGTGGGAACATGGGTGCTCTCCCCAATCGGATTTTCTTAGCCAAGCTTAATTTCGTAACGCTTGTTTGCCTATAGATGTCAACGAGTGACGAGTGGTTAGCACATCTCCTCAATGAGTAATCTAGTAGACTATTAAGGTATTAGGCCTATTTGGATGGGTAAAGGTCGGTTAAATTTTGCAAAGAGGCATTTTATTCAGGCCTGCGGTTACTTAAAGAGCCTGAAAATTTTCAGACTCAAGACCCATAGCTTAAAGTCCCTCCCGGAAGACGTCAATTGGATTTTTCCATTCTAAAAATCCATCGACCACGACCGGGTTAGAACCCGCGTCCCTCGAAACTAGGGGCAAGGAACTTAACAATTAGCCCACATCGGCCGATAGTAACTTTATAGACATCCTATACTTCAACTTACTCATAAAGAGGAGGAAAAGAAATTGGATTGACCACTAGCTAAGAACAAACTGCCTGCTAATGGATGCCCTAGAAAGAATGGTCAACGGAAAGAAGATTGGAGGCAGAAAAGACATCAGATGATAGACAATATTAAAATAAATGGTATGTATGCGGATACAAAAAGGAAAGCTGAATTAAGGAAAGAGTGAAGAATGCTGAGTTTGCACTGAAAGACTTGCTCTTGGGCAGAATACTATGTATGTATATACATTTTAACTTCCCCTCCGAAGAAAGCTAGACCCTTGAACTTTACTAACCCTGAAAAGTTCGATATCCTTGGGTAATATATTCGAGTTAACACTTCGCCGAGTAAGGACCGTGGAGTATAGCAGTTTTATAGCCCCTGGACGCAGAACAGATTTGTGAAAATCGCAAAATGGAGATCATAAAGCGAAGCACTTTGATATTGGTAACAAGTGGCGCTATCAACAGAGGCGTCTTCACTTTTATTTCGGTTCCAAATGGAGAGGAGAAAAGTTGTAGCTTTATCAAGGCTGTAAAAGCACAGGTTTACTGCCGTCGCCCACTCTCTGCCTCCCAACACAAACAAGAACAATATCTTCAAATTCATTCATGAGGCTTACATCCGCCGCCTACACAAACACTCGCGGTCAACAAAGTAAAACATCTTAAAATCGACCCAGAAATTTAAATACTTTATCAAGTCACTTTATTCCCTAACAGCGTCATTCAGTATCTCCAATTCATAAAAAACGTACTCACTATAGTCCGTTTGCTCAATTAAAAGAATCTTCTTCTTCCTTTCCAGATTAGGTCAATTGACCTGTCCCGGTCTCAAGTCCATCGTTTCCTTGGCCATCCCAAAGATCTTTTTCCATGTGGTTTGTAGATGTTGATTTTTTAGGGTAATCTTGTATTCTCCATTCTGTCTAAATGTTCTTTCCATTGGTATTTGTGTTCTTCTAGTTTATCGACTATTGAAAATATCTCCATTTCTTATTGATTCATTGTGTAATCTATCCATGCGTGTACATCCTTTTACAGATCTTAAACATTTCATTTCAGTGGCTTGAATGTGTGAGATATATTTTTTTGTAAGTACCCAAGATTGAGATCCATATAAAAGAACAGGAACAGCCATAATTTTATAAAACCTGAGCTGAGTTCTCTTTCGAGTCTTTCGGAGGTTTCTTCTTATGGTGCCACACATCATTTGATATCGGTTTAATTTATTATGTACATCCCAATCATAGCTATATGTTATATCTGAACCAATATAGTTAAAGTGTGCTATCTGTTATATTATTTCATTATTGATCACTATTTTTGCTCTGACTGACACTTTGCCCTGAAAAGCCATAATTTTAGTTTTTGAAGTTGTTAAGTGCATCTTCCCGAAAATATTTGAAGGGATTAGAGGTGGGGGGTGAATTCTCTGTCTACTTGAAGACCAGCGTCAGGTATAGGAAGGGTCTGAAATTCTTTCTTTCTTTCTTTGTATTGCATTTAGTGGTGAGTTAAATGTCTGAGACCCGGGTATTAAACGCAGTGGCGGCTATTCTCCTTTTTCTGTTGGGAAGCATAGCCATCCGAAGTTCCAAGACATGAAGGCAACTTTCGTATGTAATTTTGAATTGCTGTGCCGAAATGTTCCCTGGGGGGTCCGCTTCTCGGGCCCCACGCTGTGCTCACAACAGCAACAGGGCGCGTCCCCAGGTGGCGGATCGGGGAACGGTCGGTGGTTTGCTTGCATTCCTCCCGGCTAGGTCCAGACCGAACCCGCGGGCATTTGTGAGGTCGTCAAGACTTGAGAGACCTGACGTACTACATAGCTCGTGCTGCGCCCAATTCAGCAGCCAAACGCGTCCCCTCGGCGGTATTAAAAAAACTAAGCCGTACGTGCTGTTGACAGTCCGTTACAATAAAGTAATATTTGGTAATATCATCATCATCAACAATCACGGATTAAGCCCATGTGCTTGTTCCGGTCTCATAGATTCTGATTCAAAAGTTGGATCCATCTCTTCTTCGGTCAACCAACATTCCTGCGTCCTTTGTTTGTATTTAAGTATAATTTTGGGAATGTGATCATCTTCCATTCTTTGAACATGTTCTTTCCATTTTTTCTAGATTATTTTATTCTATCCAAGAGTTTAAAAATATTTAGTTCATTTCTAATATCTTCACTTCTTCTCTTCTCTAGAAGTTTGCAACCAGCCACACTTCTCAGAAATCTCATTTCAGCTGCTTCTATGATATTCTCTTCTCTTTTAGTTAAAACCAAAAATTCACTACCATACAATAGTAAGGGGACTGCCACTACTTTATAAAATTTTAGTTTTGTTTCTTTTCTTGTGCTTTTAAATATCTTTTTGATTGTTCCACATATATAATTAAATTTATTAAGTTTGTTATACGGATCTTCATTTTTAAAATAGGAGATTTCATAACCCAGGTATTTAAAATGGTTCACTTGTTCATTGGGTTTCCCCTCCATAATTATTTTAGCTCTTACGGTATCTGATCCCTTAAAAGCTAGGATTTTCGTTTTACTTATTGATATTTTGAAATTATATTTCTGTATAATGTTATTTAACTGAAAGAGCGATTTCTGTAGACCATCTGCTGAGCTAGATATTAGAACTTGGTCGTCTGCAAAAAGTAAGGTATCTAACATCTTATTTCTTATTTTGAAATGTGAGTCCAAATTTATCTGCCAATTATATACTATTGGTAATAGTATAAATAAAAACAAAAAAGAAAACAATAATATTACAATTACATAAATAAAACAGTCAGTAAAAGTAAGTAAAGTAATCCCACTACAGGCCTCAGGAGGCCCTTGGGGTAGTAGGAGGTTAAGGCTCCCACTATTTCTGGACAATTGGCACTTGATGTCAGCCGGGTTGTCAGCCCTGCGTGACGGCCGTCTTTACCCCCAGAACAAGCGTCTGGTACTCATTTCCGTTAGAGGCTGAGTCGACCCCAGGGCCATAGTGCCGCCAGAAGGTTTGGGTCAGTTTAAAAATCCTGACCCCATCGGGACTTGAACCCTCGACCTTTCGGCTTGTAGCTCAGTGCCTTAACCACTACGCTACGGCGTGCCCCTAAATAAAACAGTCATGTACACAAATTTTAAAAGTATTAATAGATGGTAGACTACTTTAAAGAAGAGACTAATTAAAAATGAATGAATTTTGCACTTTGAAATTCAAGTGTAAATTCGCAATCTCTCTTAGAAATAATCAACTTCTTGTCCAAGTAAGGGTGTGCAGTGTCACTTGATATCCTTGTCTGGATCTCTTCACGTCTCACGTAGAGCACTTAAACTCCGATCGAGTGACTGCGTCCGCTTCAAACTGTCGACCCGTGTTTTCGTTGCAAAGGAACCAAAGTAGCTAGCACCAAAAAGAACTATTTTCTACACCACTCTTTCCTCTCTTTGACTTCCGAAGGATCCGTGTCAAGCTTTGTCTCTAATTAATTCAATTTACTTGCAGCATAGCACTTGTTCTTTCCAAAGATTAATTTGTTAGTAGACTAATACCATGCTTTAGATACAAGAATTACTTACTTACTCACTGGCACTATCGAACCCGTAGGTTCATGACCGCGCGGACATAAGCTCTCCATACATCCCTATCCTGAGCTAATGCTTTCCAATCATTCCCTGTATAATCTACTTCCCTCAAATCATAGTTAATGTTGTTCTCCCACCTCATTCTTGGTCTACCAACTTGGCGGTTCCCTTCTGGCTTTCCTACAAGAAGTTTCCAGGCATGTCTTTCATTCCCCATACGTGCAACATGTCCTGCCCATCGCAGTCTACGAGACTTAACTGTTCTTATTATATCTGGCTTCCTATAAAGACCGTGTAGTTCATTGTTATGTAGTCTTCTCCATTCACCTGTCTGTTCATCTCTCTTTGGTCCAAAAATTTTCCTAAGTACTTTATTCTCAAATACTTGTAATCTCCTTTCCTCCCTTAAAGTAGAGTCCATGTTTCGCACCCATATAATATAACTGGTAGAATAATAGTTTTATATTTTCAGCTTAACGTTTTTTTGAAAGGAGTTGGGACATCAAAAGTCTCTGCAATGCATAATAGCATGCATTTCCAGAATTGAGCCTATGTTTAATTCGTTGTGCATCTCATTCCTATTTGTGATTATTGTTCCTAGGTAGGGCCTACTTGAATTCAGCCCACTTCCTCAAAATTTCCCTCATTTGTCATTAGCTGTCCATTTCCATTATATACTGAATTTCTACGTGTGACCATATATAAAAATTACATACTAATTTAATAACCAGCATGACTATAAAAGGACAAAATGATACAATAGGACAACACAAAAATAAAATTTCTAGGAATAAGGAAGGCTCCATTAACTAACATCTTCTAAATTATGGTCTAATTTTGTAAGCATGGTATATGAGATTTATTATTATTTTTTTCTATATTATTATTATATATAACTTTCCTCATTAGAGGATTGCCTCAAGGACAAAGTGATACAATTTTTTAAATTGATGAAATACATATTGTAAATACATAAAAAAAATTATCTATAAATGCAGGGTCCGTCATAAGTTAGTTAACCAAAAACACAAATATATTATTTTCTGTAGCTTACAACATCTATACAAAAAACAATTACCGAAACCGTTCAAAGTTAGCAAATTACCTGAAGCACTAGTGTTTGTGATTATATTCTGAAGGTCCCGTATTCAAACCCCAGTTTCAACCATTTTTTTTTCCTTGTAACCATATGCAGTGATTAACTGACGTATGCCGCACCCTGTATTATACGGAGTAACTTTTTCAGAACAGCCTTTACATGCATAATCATTAGTTAGTGAGATAGTTTTGTGTTCTCTGACACCCAGTGCACTTTTTGTGGTTCGGACTCCGCGCTGGCCTGATAGTAGCGTTAACGCGATCAACTTTCAATTTATGGGACTTTTTTTTTGTGCGTTACCGTCGAAATCGCTCATACATATATATATATATATATATTAACTAGAATTAATCCAAGGTACGTAAAAAAAACATACGGTACTCTATAATCTAAGATTAATAATTTTTTTTTGTAATGCAGAATTTTGTCTAATGTGGAAAAAAAAATGGTCCTTTGAACAAGTCTCTGGAGTCCGCTATAGATTATCGGTGGAAAGGGAATTTTAAATCTCTACTTTGGATATGGTTTGTATTTTGCTCAAATTTAAAAATATTACAATAAGCGCCGTAGCCGAGCGGTTAAGGTAGGAAGCCTTGGCTCAGAGCTACGGGACTTGCGCTGGTTCGAGTCTCCATGGGGGAAGAAATTTTCTCATGGTATTTCGGCCACTATGGGACCGGTGCCCACCCAGCATCGTGAGGCAATTGGGTAGCTACAATAAGTAGCGGCTCCAGGTTGAGGAACCAGCTATAACGGCTGGGGGACTCGACATGCTAACCACATGTCACCCCTACACTGGCTGTTGATCATCTACCTCTGTGATTGACACATTTGGATGTGAAGGACCAGCAGCCGGCTGGTAAAGGGCAACAGCTGAAAAATGGAAAAACCCTCAATCGGAATATATCAGTCTTCCTCAACTAAAATGGATTTCTGTTTTACAAAAACTTCGTCAAATTGTTAAGCCACGTAGGCCTTTGAGAACATGTTCCATGAAAATGAAACATGTTCTAAATGTCTACATGGTTTAAACTATTTGATTTTTTAAAGAGAAATCCATTTTAGTTGAGGACGACTGATGTATCAGGTGTCTGTTTTAATATTTTACAATTTTATTACATAACCTCAACTGTGATTTGCAATGTATTTTATAAATGCTTAGGTTGTAACTTTAGTAGTGGCAACTATTTATTTACTACTACTATACAAGTGACAGACCTGTAGGGATGCAACATCGTTCATAAAAAAATATCGATGTCCGAAACATCGATGTTTGTGAGCGATATATCGATGTTTTTGGAAAAACAATTAAAAATCACAAAAGAATGTTGAAAATGTTTATTAATTATTTATTTCGCAAAACATAATTTAAATACAACAATTTTTACAATCTTGTGCCCAGTAAGCGGTTTATTTCTTGAATAATCGTAGTTCCAGCCTCTGAAAACGGCCGCTCACTGGTTCCGACACGCAACGTTGCTATGATAAGCAAATATAACATCGCCAGTTTATACAGCCCAGGAAATAAAACTTTCATGTCATCCCACATTTCTAAAGCATCTGCTTTTGGCTGTGGAAGCGAACTAGCAGCGAAAATAATACAATAGATGGCGCTAGGCGTGACAAAATATCGTTCATAAAACATCGTTCATAAAGAGCGATGTATCATCGATGTTAGAGGTTTTAACATAGATTTCTATGAATGATACATCGATGTTTTTAAAACATCGATGTATCGTTGCATCCCTACAGACCTGTGAAACTTCTACAATCCTTCAATGTAGTACCCAGCATTGTCTACAACTCGATGTCAGCGATGTGGAAATCGTAGTATCCCTGTGGCAGCTCCTGTTCTGTTGATGTTTCTGACTAACCACCTAATGCCAGTAGAATCTCGGCAACAGTCTGGAATCGAATGTCACGAAGTGGTTCCTTCATCTTAGGGACCAAATCATAATCGCAGTGGCTTAAGTCCTGTGAATGTGGTAGATGGAAAAGCACTTCCCGCTCCCAGTGATGGTATAGATCAGCTACCGGATGTGCCGTGTGCGTCCGAGCAGTCCTGTATGGTAATGCCGCCTCCCTATATGCTTCCACAAGACCTTCATGACATGTCGTGCTGTATGACCATGGCACATTGAATTTTCAACCATGATCGCTGTTCCTGCTTTGTAAACATGGCGAAACACAACACCTTAGAGAGGCAACTCAGAGGAGACTAACTTTCTCTCTCCAAACACATGTACCTTGAGACGTACGAATGAGTCCATTTACTGTAAGATAGGTCAAACATATATTAACATGCGACAAGAAGTTACAACAAGTAGTTCCGTCTGGTTTCGCTTCTATATCAGTGTTACCAGTATTTTTGTTACAGTTTTAGCATTAATGTATTTTAATGTTCTGTGCTACCTTAGGCAGTAGCCTGCCATACTGCTAATCTCAGATCTAGGAGGAATACTATATGTGGTTTTAGAATTTATAATTTAGCATTAACTATTGGGAATTACCATTTTTTCTCTATCTCTCTCGCTCTTTTAGTTTAACCATTCCCAGAACTTTTAATGCTTCATGCATTAAGGACCTTAAAAGGACTCGACGTGTCCTAAGAGAGGATTTCTTTACTCTAGATCGCTTTAACTATACAAGGTCATACCTTAATTGCGGGGCCACCTTCAAGACAACAAGAACATCTAAGGCAAGATTATCATATAATTCACTCATATGTTCATACTAATCGAGATGAATGTGATATAGGACTTCTGTACTTTAATGGATGTCAATAATTATTTTATAGGAAGGAAGCCACTCAATGAATTCACCTAGGAAAAATATTCCGACCGGAGATCGAACCCAAAGCAACGACGTTACACATAGACTACGGTGGTGCACAAACTTTACAAAACAATGTCTATATTGAATCATATAGAAGAATCTTATTGAATATTCCCAAGACTGTTATAACTGGCGTTCTTTCCCTGTTCAAAATTTCCATTCCCTCCCATCTATGCAGTCCTTCCCTTCCAATCTCCTTCTTTTATTGTTTACTTGGATATTATTCTTCCAAATGTGTCGACCCAATCTCTTTCTCCCTGCAAATACCGATTCTAGGAGTTTTTTTTTTTTTTTTGTACCTAGCGTCGTCCATCCAAATTGTGTGTCTATATCTTATTTATTGCCACTTCTGTATTTTATCATAGTTGTTTACCTCCTCCCATTTTTCTCTTTTTTGTATGTTTGACTACCTAGTATTTTTAAATCTAATTTATATTAATCGTCTAAGCCAACCTCATGGTCTTATGGTTAGAGTTCCTGGCTACAATTCATGAGATCCGGGATTCGATTCCCGATTAGACCGTACGATTTTTCCTTAAATAAAATTATTCCTGTGATCGCACGTGTTGTGGAATTTAGGCTAAGTTTAGGTTTAACGACTCTTCTGATGCTTCGTTATCATGTATGGCCCATTATATCATCGGAGAAAGGTAACTATGCCTTGCAGGTAACCTAACCTCAGAAATGGGTTACAATTTCGCCAAAGTCAGGAGAATTCTGGAAATGTCGTAAGATAACCAGATGGCACTGGGGATATATATATATATACGAATAAGAAGTTTTCTTGGGTTTTCCGCGTCTTGGATTCAAGTTCGGCCCCTGGCCACTGATAATGGCATGTGGGATCATGCCGAAACGTCGGAGTCAGTGGCCAGGGGCCGAACTTGAATCCAAGACGCGGAAAACCCAAGAAAACTTTCTTATTCATACTTATATCCGCGAAAATCTGCAATATAACATATATATATATATATATATATAAACGAATGCATGTCTGTCTGTTTGTCCTTTATGCATTACTACACCATTCATCCGATTGTGGAGGTGCTTTTTCAAAATTTTCAGGAATTTCCCGGGAAGGTTTAAGGCTATAAGTGAGTTGTAATACTCAACTCCTTCGCCCTTAAAAATCGCTGTTTATAGTGAAAAAAACATGTTTTTTCGGAACTTGTTGGACGCTTAAATGACTTACGCTGCCTAAAACCATAACATGTACACCCAAATTAATGTACACAAAATTCAATACCTCAAAAAAAGTCTACAAAAAAGTCCGTGAAAGCTTATGTCTATCTTTTACGGATAGCTCATAACAATAATTTTTATCTTTCAGTTCACTGATGCCAAGAAGATCGGGATGAATAGACTCCCGGGAAACCGTAGGAGCGTAGGAGCGCACGGCGAGTATTATTTTACGGATAACACTCAATAATCATTTTGTCTTTCAGCTCATTTATGCCAAGAAAATAGTGCTAAGTAGATTCCAGGGCAACGCCGGGTATTTAGCACGGGAGTATATGAAAATAATTACGATATAAATTTATAAATCTCTTTTTTTTTACTTATTCAACCATATAGAAACACATTTAATTGATTTAGGCGTAGCAGCACAAGCCGGGTATTAGCTAGTATATATGGAGCATATGTTCAAACCCAGCTGGGATCGATGTAGTTTTAGAATGAAAAAAAGAGAGACTTAATCCATGGGTCTTGAGTCGGAAGATTTTCAGGCTCGTAAAAGAATCTCATGTCTGAACAAAACGACCTCTGAATAAAATTAAATCAAACTTCATCCATCCGAATAATATCTTAGTTTCCTACTATATGTCTCCTCGAGGCGATGTACTAACCACATGCCCCTCACTGACATCTGTATGAAAATAAAAATAATTAAATTAGTCTGGTTAAAAAAAACTTCCACTACTGAAGCACCCATGTCCCGACGCGGAAAGAATGGAGATCACATATATATATATTTTTCCTCTCTGTCCATCCATTGGTCTTTCTCCAATCCTCTGATACTCATAGCTGCTTGTACCCCTTCTATCCAAGTTTTCTTGTCTTCCTCTCTTCCTCCTTTCCATTGGGATCCATTCCATAACAATTTTAGGCGATATTTGTCTCTGACATTCTTTTGACATGGCTATACCACTGTAATCTTTTCTTTTATATATATATATATATATATTATATATATATATATATATAACATCAATAAAGCGTCACTGCTATAAAGTAAAATAAATATTCTCTTTAATTTGCTTACTTGATATAGTCAGCTACTAGATAGCAGTGAAGACAGTGTTCTCTTCGACATCTAGTAATAATGGAGAGTATAATACATATATAAGAAAAATAAGTGTTTGAATTGGATTCGCCTGGTAGTGTAATGGATGTCACACTGAGGTACAGACTCAGAGATCCGGGTTTCGAATCCCGTCCAGGCATTTATTTTTCTTATAATACCATATATATAGATGGATAGATAGAGAGAGAAAAGAAAAGAAAATATTACAGTGGTATAGCCATGTCAAAAGAATGCCAGAGAAAATATTGCCTAAAATTGTTATGGAATGGATCCCAATGGAAAGGAGGAAGAGAGGAAGACCAAAGAAAACTTCGATATAAGGGGTACAAGCAGCTATGAATATCAGAGGATTGGAGGAAGAACAATGGATGGAGAGAGAGGAATGGCGTTTGGTTTCCGGAAGACGGCGGCAGCTGCCATGACACCGGATGATGATTATATATATATGACCTTAAAGTAACCTGAACTCGAACAGATTTATTAAAAAAGTTTTTAAATGTTCAATAATCATAAATGAATAAATTATACAACTGCTGTGTCTTCTGCCATCCTCAATTCTATTAACCATGATATAAGTGCCTATTTAATATGTCTAACGGAGTTTCCAGCAAATGAATGGCTTTTTTTGTGAAGTTTGCCACTCGAATCAGAACTTGTACATCGAGGAAAACAAGATTCAATGGCCAGTGATGGCTGAGTTTCAAACTTTCTTACTTACGAATTCTAGGGGAACGTGTGCACTCAGAGTGCTTTTAGAATGGTACACGACTTTACTGCTATTCACTAACCACATTTCCTCTAAGTCCTATCTGTTCAATACTACTTACTTCTTTCAATTACACAAACCAAATAAAATATTTGCTTCATTATAAAATAATTATTTATTCATTCAATTTGAGAATTTTTCTCATCATCGAGGGTTTTCTCCAACCAATCTTAGTAATTAACATAGCTGTTTAAAAAATCATCATCATCATCATCTTCAAGGTATGGGCCTGTTGGCCCGTTTCCGCTCCCCGGCGCACTATATGCCGCAGGCGCAGGTCGTCCTTCCAACGACATTTTGGTCTTCCTACATTTCTTCGGCCTAGAGGCCTATAATGAAGCAGCTGTTTTGATAAACGATTATTTTGGCATTCTCTGTATATGTTCAAACCAATTACGTTTATTTGTGTGTATTTTCTCGTTTATATTATAGATTTGTAGTTCATCTGTGATATCTTGACTTCTCCTTTGATCTCTTAGAGATACACCTGCAAACTGATCTGAGAAATCTCATTTCTATTGTCTCAATTTTATTTTTATCAGAGATCGTTGAAGGCCAAGTCTCAGACCCGTATGTTAATGTTGGAACGGCTACTGTTTTGTAAAATTTTAATTGAGTTTCCCTTGTGGGAAAATGCGTAAAATAATTATAGACTATCAGTTTGCAACAAACATTCACATCATCTTCATAATCATCATCACCATCATCTTAAGGCACGACAACTTAAAAAGTGGAAGTTTTGGCTTTCTCAACAATCCTCCTCCATGACAATCTGTCTCTTGCCATATTCAAATTAGTCATTTTCATTTTCTTTAGATCGTTCATTGTGTCAAACTCCCATCTGATCTTCGGTCTTCCAACAGCTCTGCCTCCTATAGGTTTCCATTTGTAGAGTTTTTTGACCAGTCTCTGATCGTCCATTCTTATCAAATGTCCAAGACAACCAATTCTGAGAGATCTTATATGGTTTACTATATTCTGAATTTTGAATAATTTGTTCAGTTCGTTATTTGTTTTGATTCTTCAACAGCTATCGGTTCTTCTATTTGGTCCAAATATTCTTCTTAAAATTTTTCTTTAAAAAAATTAGTAATTTCTGTTTTATTATTTCTTTTAGGACCCAAGTTTCACAGTGGCACGCGTTAGAGTAGTGGTTAAGGCACTGCGCTAGAAGCCGGAAGGTCAAGGGTTCAAGTCCCGGTGGGGTCAGGATTTTTAAACTGACCGAAACCTTCGTGCGGCACTATGGTCCTGGGGTTCGACTCAGCCTCTAACGGAAATGATACCAGGCACTTGTTCTGGGGGTAAAGGCGGCCGTCACGCAGGCTGACATCCCGGCTGACATCAAGTGCCGATTGTCCAGAAAAAGTGGGAGCCTTAACCTCCTACTACCCCAAGGGCCTCCTGAAGCCTGTAGTGGGATTACTTTAGTTTACTTTATTCTTTACCCAATTTCACAAGCATATGTAACTATTGGTCTAATGAGTGTTTTATATAACTTTATTTATTTCCCTTAATTAAACTTCTCCATCGTTCTCTGTCATCTGCGTCTTCATCTGTTAAGCCAAATTTCCTCATTGAATTTTGAATGTTATTCTTTCAGGTTGTTCTTGGTCTTCCTTCTCTGCTCCTTTCAATTTTCCACCCATAGACGGCCTTTGGTAGTCTTCCATATTGCATTCTTCTTACGTGTCCATATCATTTTAGCCTTCTGTGTTCAATTATTTATAATATCGTAAAAGGAATAAACGTGATATTTTACAAATCCATTCAGACGTTCCAAACATAATCCTATACTCAAGAGGAGATAAGCAAATGTAACAATTAATTATCAATATTTTAATAATATAAAAAAACAAAAACAACAATTATTTATTATCCTACATTATAATAAAAAAATCAATGCAATAAAACATGCAATAACAATTGATAACATTTTAATAATAAAAACAAATGCAACAATTGTTTTCTAACTTTTTTATAATAATAATAATAAAACAAATTCAGCCTTATTTATTACACCTTTAAAATAAAAACAAAAACATGTCTTGTGATCATAACCATGTCACAGCATGTAAAAAACGACCAAAATCATTAATTGAGACCGCACAGATTAATGACAACTGTCAAAACTAAGATAACGCTATTTCTTTCCATGAACAACTTGTCCACATTTTTGTTTAATAATAATAATAATAATAATAATAATAATAATAATAATAATAATAATAAAAAAATTGAAATCGATTCATTTAACTTTTTAGTTATAGCATCTTGAAAAAACAAAACAAAAATTAATGGCATAAGTATCTGAAAACTAATATACAGACTTAGGCTATCAGACCGGAATTAGCATGAACATTTTGGAGAAGTTTTCCGGGCTGCTAGCCGTGGTCTCGAAGCTTGTGTAGTTCCCCGACATTTCGCCAAAGACTGAGAATAAAGTTCTAGGAAAATTTTTGGAGCGAAGAAAGATGAACAGACAAAATGGAGAATACTTCACAACAGCGAGCTACAATATCTTTAGGCTATATGAAACCAGATATAATCAGAATAGTTAAGTCTCATAGACTGCAACGGCAGGACATGTGGCACGATGAATAAAAGAGGGGCATGGAAGCTTCTTAAGGAAATCCAGGGGAAAACGCCCAGTTGTTAAACCAAAAATAAGGTGGTAGATTAACATTAACCATGACTCGAGGAAAGTAGATTACACGAGGGCGGATCGGAAAGTAACGCACAATAATTTTTTTCTGCCTTGGTATTGCAGCTAGAATGTTGAAATTTCACAGAGATATAGTTTGAAGTTTTCACTACAGATGGTATTTTTTTCTCAGGTGCACCTCTTGCGAGAGAAGCTTGAACTATGCAACAAAGATGGCGCGCATGCTACAGTCGTCCACCTGTGAGGGACGGATCGGATCGGAAAGTAACGCACAATAATTTTTTTTTAAAAAGTTTAATACTAAAAAAAAGGAAAAAAATCACAAATGAACTTACATCTTTTACCTACTTTTCGACATAGTCACCAACTTCCTCAACACATTTTTCCCATCGTGTTACCAGTTTCAATATGCCCTGTTCGTAGAAGTCCGTTTGGTTGGAGTGTAGCCATCTGCGCACTGCTGATGCCTGCTTTGTTTCGGGCGTGTAGTGGTACGGACACGACTCATCACCTGTGACGATTCCTTCCAGAAAGTCATGTCCTTGTGCGGTGTACCGCGTTAAGTGGTCCAAGCTTGCCATCATTCGCTGGCCCTTGTGGTCGTCTGTCAGGTTCTTAGGCGCCCAGCGAGCACTAACTTTACGGAATTTCAAATTTTCATGAACAATATCGTACACCGCACCATAGGAAATGTTTGGCCCACAAAAATCGAACAACACTTCTCTGTTCCTCACAGGTGGACGACTGTAGCATGCGCGCCATCTTTGTTGCATAGTTCAAGCTTCTCTCGCAAGAGGTGCACCTGAGGAAAAAATGCCATCTGCCTCAACATTCTAGCTGCAATACCAAGGCAGAAAAAATTATTGTGCGTTACTTTCCGATCCGCCCTCGTACATGGGAAGATTATAAAACATTAGTTCAGGATAGGGATGTATGGAGAGCTTGTGACCGCGCGGTCATGAACTTATAGGTTCGATAGGGCCAGTGGGTAATGATGTTATGAAAGAGCTAGAAATGTTTTACGAGTTCGTTTAAGCTACTGTTTAGCATCGTGACACTCATGAGTAAAACCCAACTTTAAACGCAAGTAACTACTGTATATGATATATATTTGTTGAGGTGTGTAAGAAAAGGGAGTTTAATTGTATTTTAACTATTGTTTGTGAGTCATCCCCCAGACTGGCGCACGTAATGTCACTGCATAATTAATAAAAACTATGCGTCATTTCTTGCCCTCTAAATCTAGATAATTTTCAATCGACCCAAGAACTAGGTTGTGAAGAAAACTCTTCCTGTTTCACAGGTAATCTTCACATATAAAAATTCTGCCAGCGTATGTCTATGACTTTTAGACTTCAAAACCTCTCAACCGATCTGCATGAAAATTTGTAAATACATGTTTTTACGTATGCCGTGTGTTTAATCGCTATATATTAAGCTCTAAAACCATTAGGTGTAGTTTTTTATCTTAAACGAAAATTAAAAAGTCGCTCTAGCAGTCGCAGTGTTTGATGTTTCTCAACGAAACTCGGTATACTTACTTACTTACTCACTGGCACTATCAAACCCGTAGGTTCATGGCCGCGCGGACATAAGCTCTCTATACATCCCTATCCTGAGCTAATGCTTTCCAATCATTTCCTGTGTAATCTACTTTCCTCAAATCATAGTTAATATTATTCTCCCACCTCATTCTTGGTCTACCAACTGGGCGTTTTCCCTCTGGCTTTCCTACAAGAAGTTTCCATGCAAATCTTTCATTCCCCATACGTGCAACATGTCCTGCCCATCGCAGTCTACGAGACTTAACTGTTCTTATTATATCTGGCTTCCCATAAAGACCATGTAGTTCATCATTAAGTAGTCTTCTCCATTCACCTGTCTGTTCATCTCTCTTTGGTCCAAAAATTTTCCTAAGTACTTTATTCTCAAATACTTGTAATCTCATTTCCTCCCTTAAAGTAAGAGTCCATGTTTTGCACCCATATAATATAACTGGTAGAATAATAGTTTTATATATTCTCAGTTTAATGTTTTTGTAAGGAGTTGGGACATCAAGAGTCTCTGCAATGCATAATAGCACGCATTTCCAGAATTGAGCCTGTGTTTAATTTCTTTGTGCATCTCATTCCTACTTGTGATTATTGTTCCTAGGTATTTGAATTCAGCCACTTCCTCAAAATTTCCCTCATTTGTCATTAGCTGTCCATTTCCATATATAATGTATTTCTACGTGTGACCATATATTTAGATTTATTGATATTTACTTCCAGCCCTAATTTTTTAGTGTTACTCAATAGCCTGTGCGTGTTGTGCTTTAGTATCTCCTCGCTATCAGCCAATAGTACATCATCATAAGTAATGCCACGAGTGATTTCCAAATTATCGATAAATTCACGACTCACGAAGTGAGGAGTGAATTTATCTAGAGAATTTGGAAATCAAGAGTGGCATTTGTTAGGACTATTTAACGAATAAAATTAAGCTGTTTACTCACAAATCATTATTGAACTATAGTTATTTTAAAATATTTATATATTTAATGTAAACGGCGATGTTTGAAAACAAATGAGAAACGATAGGTACGCTTCTACTGCTTCTTTTGTTTATCACTGCAACCAGATCATACTATTTATTGCCAAAGGAACGCAATATTGTAAGGAGGAGCTTTCTTTAATATGGTAATTATAACACTGATAAATATTTGGTGAAACACGACTCTGATTGGTTGTAAAACAGAAATCATTGAAAACTGATTGGTCATTGACTCCCATTTGGGGCATGAGTTAAATAGTCAGCATAAACCAACAGCTTATTAATACCATTGAGTTGTAACGAAACTCGGTATATGCTATTAAAATAAACCGAGATAGTTATTATCCAAAACTCAGCGAAATGAGATCATTGGAAATGAGGTTTTACATGAAATCCGAAAATAAGAATTGACTAGAAAAAACCACCACGTTTGGTTCCTCTCAATGTATATCTGTTTTATAACAATGTATAGATGCTTTCACATTTTCAAGTATGGCGAGTCTATAGCTGCTATTATGCTCTAAAAATATTAGTTTACCTGAAACGAAAATTTAAAAATCCTTTTACATTTACGTATTTAGGCGTAGCAGGGCACGCCGGGCATTAGCTAAACCCTTTTAAGATATGAAATTGCGGTTATAATGAAATGGTTTGTGATAATGAAATTCTAACCTAGCATTTATCTCAACTACTGAGGAAAACCAGAGAAAAAAACTCTCAGAATGGTATTCACTGGAATTTGAGCCCGGGACTTCTCAAACTGTGTGGGCCATCTAGCTTATATAAATAATAATAATAATAATAATAATAATAATAATAATAATAATAATAATAATAATAATATAATAATAATAATAATAATAATAATAATAACAATAATATTATTATTATTATATTATTATTATTATTATTATTATTATTATTATTATTATTAATAATAGTATTGTCCATCGCTGTGACCTCCGGATAAATTCATTCTATCCCCAATCGTGAAAAGTTTCCGGGTGAGGTTTTCTCGCGGTTTTACTTCACTTCTAAGACAACAGTAAAGAAATTGTAACATCAAAATGGTCCCCGAATATCATCTTGCCATTGAAATCATTAATATATTCGCATTGTTATAATATTATGAATGAATGAGTGAATGGTACTTGTCTTAAATGTTCGTGTTGTCTCGGAAGTGGCATGGCATTGATCCGGTCGCTCTTCTAGAGAAGCCTTCCATATCCTTGTGTGATCCAGAGTTGAAAATCTCTCCCGATGGGTTATGTCTATTTAAGGTCTGGGTGTCATGTGACATGTAAATTTACTTTTAAAGGTAGAGGTAAAACTAAGGTAGAGAGAGATTATTATTATTATTATTATTATTATTATTATTATTATTATTATTATTATTATTATTAAAATTATTTGACGAATACGATAATTGGGTGTTGAAAATAAATGTATAAAAATAAAACATTTTATATGAGATGTGGAGCAGAAACCGAAGATTTGATATAATAAGATTAGAAGGAATATATTAGAGGGTGTGAAGAATTTGAGTATTTGGGGTAAAACTTAGATAAAGAGTATAGACATAAAGTGACATTAAGTACAGAATAAATAAAGGTAGATCAATAACAGCAATGTTGAATTGTGTTCCTATGGAACAGACATAAAAACAAACAAAAAAGTTACAAATATAAAATTTAATAGTGAGAAGTACTGTCACATGTGGAGCTGAAGCATAAAAATTCCACAAATTTTAGAACAGAAACTTTTGTCTATGGAAATGGATTTATTGAGGATAACAACAAGAAGTTAAAAAATGAAAGAAAAAAGTAATAGGAGAAAAATGAATATAAATTATTCAGTAGTAATTTACATAAGATATAAGCAATTAAATTGGTATGGGCATGTACGACGAAAGCGAGAAGAAAGGTTACCTAGAAAAGCATTGGAATGGTGTCCACCTGCAAGAAGTAAGAAAGGTTACCTAGAAAAGCATTGGAATGGTGTCCACCTGCAAGAAGTAAGAAAGGTTACCTAGAAAAGCATTGGAATGGTGTCCACCTGCAAGAAGTAAGAAAGGTTACCTAGAAAAGCATTGGGATGGTGTCCACCTGCAAGAAGTAAGAAAGGTTACCTAGAAAAGCATTGGAATGGTGTCCACCTGCAAGAAGTAAGAAAGGAAGACCTCCCTCAAAACTCATAGAAGCAAGAAATAAGAACTGGAATGAGAACAAGAGGACTGGAGGATATGGAGTGGGTGGATAGGGACGAGTGGAGAAGGAAATAAAATTTTAGGCACAGAAAGATGAGTAAACATTGAAAATCTGTAAATAATATTATTATCATCATAATATCATCTGATTAATCCAGGATTTAAAAAAATGTTCTGATGGTAGCTGAGCTACAAATCAAACAATACTGAGTTACATGATCTGTGAACAGAAACAGAATAGAAAAACACAACAGTCTGTACATGACATTATTGATCTTGAATTGATTTTCTCTCTTTAATAATTAATCACATTTGAAGTGGTTAAAATAGTACAGCTTAACATGCAATCATTCTTGTGAAAGTATTTGCGCTTCGTTATTCGCCCTTTAAAGAACTGTCTTGTATAATATATTAGTTTGACATACAAAGACATGTTTTTTCGTTACTTTTTGTGGTTGTCTTGCTTCATTTTTTAGTTCTGTTTCATTTCCTTGGTTTGATTTCTCCCTTTGTAGTAGCCTCTTACGTAACTGATTTCACCGGGAATACGATCTGTCGTCAGAATTTAACTCTGGACACATTGATACTTTTTAATCATCAAAGGGCATGGAGGATCTACTCGAATTAGTGATCATCTTAATGCCAGTAACACCTCCGAGACAACACGAACATTTAAGATATAACTAGAGATTAAATCTCTCCTTCCAATGACGCGAGTTGACGAAGCTTCAAACATAGTACAGAAGAGGTGACGCTGATCTCTGAACAGCGGTCACATGTAAACAAGTGTACTTCGGTGGAATAAAAAGTTGCGCACTGACTGTTTTGGAGTGAAATGTAACTAATGTAAAGATGTGGTTATTCTAAACTGTTGTTGTAGAATAACCAGATGGTACAAAAAACTATTCTAATCTCCTTTCCTCTAGTATTATTGGCAGATAGCGAGGAAATACTAAAGGACAACACGCACACACTACTGAGTAACACTAATAAATTGGGACTGGAAGTGAATATCAATAAAACTAAATATATGGTAACACATAAAAACATATTATATAATGGAAATGGACAGCTAATGACAAATTAGGGAAATTTTGAGGAAGTGGGTGAATTCAAATACCTAGGAACAATAATCACAAATAGGAATGAGATGCCACAATAAATTAAACATAGGCTCAATTCTGTAAATTCGTGTTATTATGCATTACAGGGACTCTTGTCTTCCCAACCCCTTTAAAAAAACGTTAAACTGAAAATATATAAAAACTATTATTCTACCAGTCATATGGATGTGAAACATGGACTTTTTCTTAAAAGGAGGAAAGAAGACGAGTATTTGAGAATAAAATTCTTAGGAAAAATTTTGAACCAAAGAGAGATGAACAGACAGGTGAATGGAGAAGACTGCATAACAGTGAATTACACGGTCTTTATAGGAAGCCGGATATAATGAGAACAGTTAAGTCTCGTAGACTGCGATGGGCAGGACAGGTGGCACGAATGGGGAATGAAAGACGTGCATTGAAGCTTCTTGTAGGAAAACCAGAGGGAAAACGCCCAGTTGGTAGACAAAGAATGACGTGGAGAATAACATTAACTATGATTTGAGGGAAGTAGATTATACACGGGATGATTGGAAAATATTGGCTCAGGATAGGGATGTATGGAGAGCTTATGTCCGCGCGACCATGAACCTACGGGTTCAATAGTGTCAGTGAGTTAGTTAATTTCCTTTCCTCTGACGTCACATACGCTGATCGCATCAACCATGTGCTGATGTCGTGTTTACGAAGGAATTGTTACATCACTAGATATACACCCATATTCACTCTTATATTAATTGGCTTAATAAACATGACAAGACTGGGTGGTTACGATGGCCACATGGTGTTCAGGTCTATTTGGGCCTGAAAGTTTCGAGTCATTTGTCTTATAGGCGAGGGGAAAAAAAAGTAGACATCATGCAGAAAATAGCTTCAAACGAATATCAAACCCGGTCCCGCTACGTTTCAGCCAACGTCATTTTTGAACTCCTATATTCTAGTCGGCACCGATGAACTAGTGGTCACCAGTGGTTTAAATATGGCCGAGGTTGATGAAAATTTTCAGGGCTTTTTTTTTTTAGAACATCACTACTTCTTTATTAGTGCTACGGTCCTTGTAGTCTGACCTTGACCTCCCTTTTAACAGTCATCCATTAACTTCTATCACTTGTTTTAGATTTCCAGTTTTTAATTCCACCATGTTTTGGATCTTCCTGTGCATCGTCATACCATTTCAACCTAGGTCTATCAATCCTCCTCTTACTATTCAGTCTGGAGTTTAAAACCTTTTTAGGCCTCCGATCAGAATCCTACTGATTCAATTCTTTAATGTTTAATGTCTGTGACTATTTAACTCATGCCCCAAATGAGAGTCAATGACCATTCACATTTCAATGATGTTTTATTTACAACCAATCACAGTCGTGTTTCGCCTAGAATTTATCAACTGATGTTTATCATATTAAAGGAAGTACCTCCTTTTTAACATTCCGAATATGTCGTAGCATTATATTGCAGTGACATAGGACCTAAGAAATACGGCTACCAGATATAGTGTATGAATGTCAGCAGATAGCGCATGCGGGAGATCCATCCATAGTAATTCTGCCCGAAGGCAGGTCCTTCACTGCAATCATAGCATTTTCATGTTATGCTTGCAGCTTTACTAGGGAATTGTAGGTGTGGTAGCTTCCCGTTGCTTTCCACAGCGGTGAAGGATGATGATGATGATGATGATGATGTTAATGATAAGGATGATGACGATGATGATGATGGCCATATGATTTCGGAGACCGTTTGGGCCTTAAAGTTTTCCTGACATTTGTCTTACAGGTGACGAAAAACCCCGATAAAAACCTCACCCAGAGAAACTTCCCCGACCGGGGATCGAGCCCGGGCCCGCTGCGTGACAAGGCAGCACGCTACCTCGAGACCACAGCGGTGGACTGCGGGAGATAATATAAAAATATTTGTAAACAATTGATTATACCACAAAAAAAAACACTGCACTGTTTTAAACAAATTATTTTCCAGGAAATTACGTTGCAAGAAAAATATAATTGACATATTTACATCATAGGACATCAGAAATTAATTAATACCTATAATGTTGGTTATAAATTTCTCCACTAGGGTACATTCTTACAATATTGCGATCCTTTGGCAATAAATAATATGATCTGGTTGCAGTGACGAACAAAAAAAGCAAATGAAGCGTACCAATCGTTACTCATTTGTTTTCAAACATCGCAGTTTACATTAGATATATAAATATTTTAAAATAACTATAGTTAGGTAATGATTTGTGAGTAAACAGCTTAATTTATTCGTTAAATAGTCCTAACAAATGCCACTCTTGATTTCCAAATTCTCTAGATAAATTGAAAATCACTCGTCGCATTACTTATGATGAATGATCACTTAGAGTACTTAGTTTTAATGGCACTTGTACAATGGTGAAGGTAAACTGATCCTACTACAGGCCTCTGGAGGTCCTTGGGTTAGAAAGAGGTTAAGGCTTCCACCTTTTTTTTATAGATAAGCGGCATGAGATATCAGCAGGGTTATCAGTCCTAAGTGACGGCGGTATTTACTCCAGAACAAGCGTCTAGTGCTATTTTTTTAGAGGCTGAGTCGACCTCAGGACCATGATGCCGCGCCAGAAAGTTTAGGCCAATTTAAAATTCCTAACATAACTGGAACTACCTACTTGTAGCATATTCCTTAACCGATTACGTTACGATGTGGCTCTATTCTATAACGAAATGGCGATTATGATTGAATAAGTTTTGGGAATTGAATTCCAATCTAAGATTTGTCTTGACGACTAAAGAAAACTCAGGAAGGAAGAAAATTAGTAAATTTGAACATGGACCACTCGAAAACGAATCTAAAACGCTACTGTCTATCTGATAACTTTAAACTGTAATTCTAAAAAATATATATGACATGAAAAGAAAAATAAACGTCTGAACCGGGATTTAAACCCCGGAGCTCCAACTTAATACGTTAGTGAGCTACAAGGCATCGTAGCATAAACATTTATGTTCCTTTTATATATATCCGATCCGATTGAGGGTCTTTCCACTTTTCAGCGGTTGCCTTTTTACCAGCCGGCTGCTGGCCCTTAACATCCACATGTGTCAATCACAGAGGTAGATGATCAATAGCCAGTGTAGGGGTGACATGTGGTTAGCATGTCGAGTCCCCCAGCCGTTATAGCTGGTTCCTCAACCTGGAGCCGCTACTTATTGTAGCTACCCAATTGTCTCACGATGCTGGGTGGGCACCGGTCCCAAACTGGCCGAAATACCATGAGAAAATTATATATATATATATATATATATATATATTCCCGATCATGAGAGGTAGCGGAACTGTCTCACTGCTCTCTAGTGGCTATTATAACAAGTAAGCAAATTAAAAAGCAGTTTTACTACATAGCAGTGACGCTTCTTTAAAAAAATAATAGATAAATGTTTGTGCTAGGATGCCTGGATAGCGTAACTGGTAGCGCACTAACCTATCAAGTTAGAGGTCCTGGATTCAAATCCCGGTTCAGGCGTTTATTTTTCTTTTCACGTCATATCAGGCCTTCATTGCTAAATGTCTTCTTCTTCTTCTTCGTCACGGTCTAGGCTTTTTGCTAGCCTGTTCCGGCTCCATATTCCTACTCTATCCATCTTGTCAAAATTTAATTACAACAACAATATAAATATCATCACCCATGCAAGTATTAGGCCGTGTTGCCTGTTAAGGTCTCAAAGAGTAATTTTCCATCCAGCGCTCTCCTATCCAAATCTCTTCCTCAACCTGCTCGTGGTGCAACCTGCTATTACAAATGATGCTCTGAGGACCAAGTACTGGCGGTATAATCACATCAACCTTAATGTAGACGAAATGCTACATTAGTGGGGACCCTACAATAATACCCCTCTGGGCCAGCAATCCATTGGGCGAAAAAATTTACATTTACTTTCAAGTCTCAAATATATATATAAAGGCTTTTAAAATTATATAGGCTGGTCTTTGGATTTTTTTACACAAATTCGTTCTGTTTATTTGTCAAACATTTAGTACTGTATATCGTTTTTGAGATGTGTTTTTCTTAATGTTGTGGGTTAGGAGGAGGCTCTGATATTGAGCTGATCACCCATTCAGAGTGCCTTCCATGTCCTTGTGTTGTCAAAAAATGTGAGTGTTCCATAGTTAGAATCCCTCTCCCGACAGGTCGTGCCACTGTAAGTCCGGGTGGCGTGCGACACGTAAAAGTACCTATAAGAAGAGAGGTTGAACTGCAGTAATGGAATGGAATATGGTTTTCGAGTTTTATTATATTCATTAAAACTAAGTGATGTCAATTTTTTTACTTGGAAAAAAAAAAGAAAAAAGAAAAGAAAGTTGTTATAATAGAACTAATTTTCCCTTACAGGCCTATTTACATCAAACTAAATTGCAATTAACTTAATTACATGACAGTATAACTTGAGGCTAAATGTCCCACTAGAATTTTAAAATAATTTTGTCATGTATCTTAAAATGTCACCGACTGCATTCCCCTTTAAAAAAAGTAGACAAATCTGCGTCTGGTATGATCTTAATAAAATTGTGCAGACATATGCAATCTATTTTTACGGCAGGACATTTACACTGACCGTTTTTTTCCTGGTATCACATTAATCTCTCATATTACATTTCCACAAACTACTTAAGGACACGTAACACAATTTACAAGTGTCCAGTTCTGGAATTACGTCGAGTCATATTTCTCTAAATATCACATTAAAGAATATATTTCGGGCTGCAATAAGATACAACATTAACTGACGTATCGGATTTTTTTCCTCTCTATTACACCACAGCTAACTAACTCACTGGCACTATCAAATCTCTAGGTTCATGGGCGCGCGGACATAAGCTCCCATATACCTCTATCCTGAGCTAATGTTTTCCAATCATCCTCTGTATAATCTACTTCCCTCAAATCATAGTTCATGTTATTCTCCCACCTCATTATTGGTCTACCAGCTGAGCATTTTCCCTCTGGTTTTCCTACAAGAAGCTTCCATGCATGTATTTCATTTCCCATTCGTGCCACATGTCCTGCCCATCGCAGTTTATGAGATTTAACTGTTCTAACAATATCTGGCTTCATATAAAGGCCATGTAAGTTCAGCTGTTATATAGCATTCTCTATTCACCTGTCTCTTGATATCTCTTTGGTCCAGAAATTTTCCTAAGAACTTTATTCTCAAATACTCGTAATCTCCTTTCCTCCCTTAAAGTAAGAGTCAGGTTTCGCATCCATATAATATAACTGGTAGAATAGTGGTTTTATATATTTTCAGTTTAACGTTTTTTTTAAAGGAGTTAGGACATCAAGAGTCTCTGCAATGCATAATAGCACGCATTTCCAGAATTGAGCCTATGTTTAATTTCTTTGTGCATCTCATTTCTATTTGTGATTATTGTTTCTAGGTATTTGAATTCAGTCACTTCCTCAAAATTTCCCTCATTTGTCATTAGCTGTCCATTTCCATTATATAATGTGTGACCATATATTTAGTTTTATTGATATTTACTTCCACTCCCAATTTCTTAATGTTACTCAATAGTGTGTGCGTGTTGGCCTTCAGCATCTCCTCGCTATCGCCCAATAGTAATACATAATTAGCATAAACTAACAGTTTTATTAATACTATTGAGTTGTAGGCCTTCTTCATCATCTAAAGATTTGATGGCATCTAATAAAGTTAAATTAAAAAAATATATATAGGCCATTTGCCGCCATTTGCAAGATAGATAGACATGGCTTCACAGCATTTGGTGGATGGGAATTACAATGTATATAGAGAAGGATTTGCGTTTAGATCGGTACTTGCTCAGGTAGCTCAGTTGGTAGAGCACTTGGTCTAGAGAACCAAGGGTCCCGGGTTCAAGTCCCGGTCTGAGCGTATAATTTTTCTCTTGGAAAAAGCCGTACTGGCTGTAATGTATAATTCCCAAATATGTCTTCTTAATAAAAGGAGCCGTCATTTGCAAGATAGAAGCATGGCTTCACAGCATTGGTGGATGGGAATTACAATGTATATAGAGAAGGATTTGCCGTTTAGATCGGTACTTGCTCAGGTAGCTCAGTTGGTAGAGCACTTGGTCTAGAGAACCAAGGGTCCCGGGTTCAAGTCCCGGTCTGAGCGTATAATTTTTCTCTTCAAATATATAGGCCTAATGATTATTTTTCAAGTTCTATTATATGCATGCTAAAGTGGTATTTTTCTTTAGGCGTCAACTGGTAATCCAAGGGCATCAGACTTAGAAGGCCTTTAGCTTACAAACCCAGCAGCTGGTCTCACATCCACATGGATTAAATAGAGGTGGACTATTCCGCCAGTATAGGGGTGACATGTGGTCAGAACTTCGGGTTCCCAAGCCGTTATAGCTGGTCATTTTCGACTTGGAGCCGCTACTTATTGCAGCTGTATAACTTTCCCACGATGTTGGGTGGACTATTTCGTGGGACTATCTTACTTTAAGGTAGAAGAAAATATTACGAGTATTTGAGTATAAAGCTCTTACAACGGTGAATGGAGAAAACTACGTAACAGTAAGCTAAAGGTAAAATGATCCCACTACAGCCCATAGGATACCCTTAAGATGTAGAAGGATATAGCTCCCAATTTTTTTCTAGACAATCGCACTTGACGTCTGCGGGTTGTCAGACCTGCGTGGCCGCCGCAATTACCCCTAGAACAAGCGTCTGGTACTTATTTCCAGGCTGAGTCGACTCCAGGGCCATGATGCCACCAGAAAGTTTCAGTCATTTAAAAATTCTGACCCACTGGAACTCGAATCCTCGACCTTCCGGTTGTAGTGTATTGCCTTAACCATGTATTTTACGGCTTGTCCTCACGTAACAGTTAACTGCATACTATTTATGGGAAATCAGATGTAGTAAAAATAGTTATGTCTCGTAGACTGCAATGAGCAGGACATGTGGGCATGGAAAGAGGGGCATGAAATCATCTTGTAGGAAAACACCTGGATAGCACCCAGCAGATGGGACAAGAATGAGATGGGGAATAACATTTCCTAAAATTTGAGGGAGAAAAATTAACATGGAAAGATTGGAAAACATTAATTCAAATTAGGGATGTATGGAGAGCTTATATCCGCGGTCATGAACCTCCGGGTTCGAGAGTGCTAGTTAGTTGACAAAGAGAAGGAAGTTTAACAGCTTGGTTTTTAACATATTAACAAATATTAATTTAAAACTCAGTGTATGATAAAATCAAAGAATATAGACAACTATGGTTTAGACATGTAGAAAGATGACAGAAATTTAGACAAACACACTAAAATACAACGATTCAATTATCTATGTGGCATAATTAAACGTACTTTATCGAATACAACTAGAAATAAACTATTTTAAAATTTTACAAAGTATTGGCAGTTCATCTCTTATCTATGGATGTGAAACCTGGACATTAAAAAAGGCATATAGTAAACAAATTGAGGCTGCAGAAATGAAGATGTTGAGAGCAATAGCAGGATACCAAAGGACCGATAAAAAGAAACACGAAGATATAAGAACATCCTTCTTCTTCTACTACAAGGTTTAGGCTATGCAACCTGTTCCGGCGAAGTTAAAAAGTGGAGTCCATCTTCTACGTGGTCGGCCAACATCTCTTGTTCCTCTGGATTATACAGGAAGGTTCTTTTTGGTACTCTTTCGTTGTTCATTCTCATTAAGTGTTCTGTCCATTTCTTATATTTTTCACTGATTTTACTTCAATTTTATATATATTTAATTCTTCTCGTATAGCTTCATTCCTTATTCTATCCGCTCTTGTGCATCCTTTCACATTACGTAAAACAGCATTTCCGCAGTCTGTATCTGCTTTTATCCTTGATTTCATTATCCAATTTTCACTTCCATACAACAACAAAGGAACAGCCATTGTGTTATATAATTTAAGTTTCGTATCTTTCCTTGTTTTCCGACCTGAGGTTCTTTTTATGGTTCCACAAATAGCCTGAAATTTATTTACTTATTTTCTATATCTTTATTTTCTCTATAAGTTATATCACATCCTAAATATAAGAACATAACTTAATATATTTAATCTCTGTGAAATAATAAAATACTATCAAAATGCTTACCTTCAGCCCGTATTACGAAACGAATGAACAGCGCATACCAAGAAGAATGTATAATTATAAATCAAAAGGGAGAAGAATGTTGGGAAGACCATGAAGAGATAGAAGGACCAATTCGACCTATAATGAGATCGGAAACAGACCATTGGGCTTAATCCTTGTTGTTGGTGATGATGATATGTAGAAAGAATGAATGTAACGAGATTACCAAAAGCAGCATTTAACTACAAGCCAACAGTTCAAGGATTGTAGGAAGGCCAATGATAAATGGACAGAACAACTGTGAGGCGGAACAGGCAATTTGCCTAGCCCGTGAAGTGAAGAAGAAAAAGAAATTAAAACTCAAGAATTAAAGTATATCAATAGCATGGTTATACAATATGTTATGCGATAAAGAAAAACACAATAAAAAACAAAAACTAAAGTTTATACTTCATTGTCAAAAATACAAGAGTGATTTTAAAAAATCTACAGATAAGAACTTCTGGCAACAAACAACAAAGATTCGAGGAGGTAGAAAATTAGAAATAAATTAAAGAAGAAAAATGATCTGATGGAGATAGCATTCATTATTATTTATATAATTTAATCGTTTTATTTATATCATTCAAATTTATGGGATTTGTGTTTTTATGAAAACTTCACAAACAACACGATTAAGATGGTTAGGACGTATGAAAAGGATGAAGAAGACAGATTACCGAAGAATATTATGAACAAACACCGACAGGATAAAGGAAGAGAGGAAGACCAAAAACTAACATGGACAAAAGGAGTCGACCTACGTAGTCAGAACAATGGAAGAAAGAGGAATGAAGGAAGGGACGTGGAAAAATAGAGAACAGTGGATATAGGCTATAGAATTTTGAAAGGGCACAGCAAATATCAAATAATTGTAAAACTTGTTTTAATTCTCTGCCAATTTAATATGTCTTAACAGAAAGACAATACATTAATCCATGATATGGGGATGGTTGAGTGGGGAGAAGATCACTGTCCCCTGACAGCAATCCAACAGAAATTCATCAATATTGTAAAACACGAGAGAACAAAAAAAAAAAAAAATCAAGGAACATGACCAAAACCACATAATGAATAAGATAGGGGATCTCAAGGACGAAGTATCTCGAAGCAGACTGAAAAGCAATCAGTAGCCAAAGAAAATCGAACAAATGCTGCGTCACCTTTGACTTTTTCTTCGCTCTACTGTTTTTCGGTTTTATTTTTACATTGTTTCCTTTACCTTTTATCTACTTACGTATCAGGCCGCACACCCAGCCCCAATGAACAAGATGAGATTTAAAACTTAATACTCACCTGGAATCAACGATTTTGGTGGTCCTGGGATTAAGTTCCTTGTTTGTGGTCACGAGAGAGGCAGAATCAAACTCGGCCAGGTTTAAAGGTGTTTTTTATGATTAAAAAAATCGGCCGCGGTGGACTAGTGGTTATGCTCCTTGCCTCTGGTCCGAGGGTCGCGGGTTTAAACCCGGCCGGGGTCGATGGATTTTTAGGATGGAAAAATCCAAAGAGCAAGTCCTCCGGGAGGGACTTTAAGCCGGGGTCCCGAGTCTGAAGATTTTCAGGCTCGTAAAAAGATCCTTAAGCCTGAATGAAAAGGCTTCCAAGCAAAATTTACCGAATTTTTCCGCCTAGTACTACCTTGGTTCCTAGATCTCAGTATGAGGCGGAAACGCTGACACGGACCACTCAAGTGACATCTATACGAAACCAAGTGTTACTAAATTGGTATGTTTCAAATTCTTCCCTGTAGGGGGAGAGCGCCTAAATCTCTGTTAAGGGAAACTGGGCTTACAGATACAAGAAGATGATTGAAAAATCCAATGGGCAAGTCCTCGGGGAGGGACATTGGCTGTGGGTCCCGATACTGAAAATATTCGGTCGTCTCGTAAAAGAACCTCAAGCTTATATACAATTTCGAACAAAATGCAGTCAATCTTGCCCATCCATGTAATATCTCATTTGCCTACTCGGTGTCTACTAGATAGGATCGGTGAAGATCTGAAAAAAATTCTTCAAGAATATTTTTAAGAGAACAACAGCAAAAGCTGCATTCCTTCGGAAATTCGCTAAAGCGCTAAGAGATGGAATTAACAGAACAGTAGTTCAATTAAAAATGTTGGCCATCAATGAATTGGCTTTATTTGTACTTTTTTTTATAACAAAATATTTTGGACCTTATTTTCTGGAAGAATCACACTGCTAAGGATTTTTCTATCGTTAACTTGATTTATTATATAATTGATATAAGCAATTGGGGAAGCATTAAAATCCGAGTTCACTAAACTCTGTACGTTTAGCGCTCTAACCATTCTGAGCAATTGAAGGATCCTAACCAAAACATCATTTGTCTTAAATACTCAAATAATCAAACAAGAGGTAGCGGGAGACTTTCCAAGGCCATCTAGCGGCCACCATAACAGGTAAGCAAATTTTAAAGAG
>JASPKZ010003360.1:27500-40560 GCA_030220185.1 Diploptera punctata | reverse complement strand
TAAGTTTATATGATATTGAAATAGAACGAGAAAGATATTCTTTCAAAAAATCCGCGAAATCCGACCATAACAAGCGGAAATTAAAAAATTATTGTTCTGGCAGCCGCTATGTTTGCTTCGTGGCAAAACATCTCTATAACATCAAGTTCATTTTTGCGCGATAGTGTGTTTTGTCGTACTTATAGCAATGGCAACCATGATTGAAAGTTCAACTTCCTACATTTCGGGGTTGCCAACATAAATAACTATACTGTAATATTACATATTACAAACACGCGTGTGGGAAGTAAAACCACTGCCCTCTATGCATACTACATATAATGTATACACAAAAAATATCCAAAAGGTAGTGTTAATATAATAATAATAATAATAATAATAATAATAATAATAATAATAATAATAATAATAATAATGATAATAATAATAATAATGCTTTATTTTAGCTGGCAGAGTTAAGGCCATAAGGCCTTCTCTTCCAATATATATTATATGAAACAAATCACTGTTTTTTAAACGAACTAAACTTCATTAGAAACAATATAAAACAATAAATACGTACTTGCCGCCATTTTATCACTAAATGGTCTCACGGCCTCCTGTTGTTTCAACTAATAAACATTGCCCACACTGTTAACGTTAGTCAATTGTTTATAATGAACGCAAATATTTCCAACCAAGATATTATTTTTTACTATTATTTATTATTTTTAAACACATCGCGCAAAAAAAAAAAACGCACGTTTGTGAAGTGTTTTACAGAATCTCGGAAATTAAAATCCTCGCTATCGCTCGGTTTTTAAACATTTTCCTATATTCTGTATAAACCACTTCCCAACCTCGCATCGTAATATACTATTAAGCCTTAAATTGGTAATGTATAGGCCTACTGTAAGATGTACTGGTTTCTCTTCTTCCCCCTTTCATGTGATAGACCTAGCGGTCTGTTACGGTCTCAATCCAATGTTTGAAGGATCTGCCCAATGATATCTTGCCTGGTGGCTGGTATTTAA
This sequence comes from Diploptera punctata, assembly GCA_030220185.1. Lineage (NCBI taxonomy): Eukaryota > Metazoa > Arthropoda > Insecta > Blattodea > Blaberidae > Diploptera > Diploptera punctata. The sequence continues at coordinate 39,547 of JASPKZ010003360.1, read as the reverse complement.
GATTTGATGTGGTATATACTTGTTCTGCTCATTCTTCTTACGTGAGATTTCCAGTTGTTTCTGTATTTTTGTACATATTCCATGATTGATTCTGTTGGTAATTCATTGCGAATCTCAGAATTTCTTTTATGGTCTGTTCTTGACTAACCTGCAGTATTCTCATAAATTTCATTTCTGCTGCAATTAGTCTTTGTTCATCTACACTGTGAATTGCCCATGCCTCACTGTGTGTGTTGCAGTAATGTGTTTGGCTTGAAAATATTATTTATAATTCCTGTTACTCTGTGATACTGGTTTAATTCATATAATATAGGCCTATTTAATAAAATGATGGAAAAATTAATCAGCAGAAAGTATTTAAACTTGTATCAAATTAAACAACAATATGCAATAGGTAATAACTACGCTTTGTCCCGCAACATAGGCGAGTGTCTAAGGCAGGAAGCCATGGCGCAGAGCTACGGGACTTGCGCTGGTTCAAATCTCCATGGGGTGAAGAAATTTTCTCATGGCATTTCGGCCAGTATGAGACCGGTGCCCACCCAGCATCGTGAGGCATTTGGGGTAGCTACAATAAGTAGCAGTTCCAGGTTGAGAAAACCAGCTATATATACAATCTGGCAGCCACTTGCATTCTAGGATTATTACATCTTAATATATAAATTGTTATATTCAACATATTTCTCAGAGGTTCACGCACTGCAAAATTATGCTCTGACCCATTCAGAATTTAAAAAGGGGGGGCTTGATTTAATATGATAAAATTAAATTAATAAAATGGAGGTGGGAAAGACTGTGATTGGTTGAAAATCAAAAGTCATTGAAATGTGATTGGTCATTGACTCCCATTTGGGACATGAGTTCAAAATTAAATTGATTTCTAATTAGCTTGCCATGAACATGGTAGTAGTGAACTTGTCTACTTTTACTGAATACATAACTGAACAAAATTTAAATACAGGAACAATGGAAACACGTGATCCGATTTTTTTTAAGTTCCAATCATACACAATGCGCATGCTCCAACAAATGCGAAGCAGTTCACACTATGGAAACACGGGATGTAGCCAACAAACACACGATATTTAACTAATCTAAAAGGTAACCTAATGCAATTTAAGCATCCTAACCTGTGAAAGAATCAATCTAAAGGACTAATCTAACGCAATTTACGCACTCTAACCTGTAAAAGAATGCTAGCGCCCAAAAATAAATAGTAAGTTCCGAAATTCTGAAGTATATGTGTACAGTTAATTAGTACATACTCTATGTTGGCTGCACTTAATATTCGTTAAAATCAACATGGCTGCCAAGTCTGCACGCTATGTATGTAGTTAAATATCATACAAAATATATTGAAATAATCGTCAGAAAAAAATATATAAATAACTGTAAATGGTGGGAAATAATTTGAAAAATGAAACCTAGGAATAAAATTTGACAAGAGTTATTGAAGGAATTAAAAAAGTCGCGTCACAGGTTGTAAAGAACAGCCAATGAAAATGTTCGCATTTTTTTTTTACTGGCATCAGTAGCAGTGAATTTACGAATTCGAATTGTTGACAAGTCAGCACTGAACCTTTTATATATATTGAAATTTAAATACAAGGAAATAAAAATTAACTGAATTTTCTTACTTCGCTTGCCTTTCAACATCTAGATTGCTTGCTAGGTAACAAGTTTAACATTCGCCATGCCTAAACTAAGGTGACACTGCCTGACAAGCTTCTAGAGGGATTTTATAGAAACGATGGGACCATTATTATGCTGCATTACTTGTGACTATTTAACTCATGCCCCAAATGGGAGTCAATGACCACACATTTCAATGATTTTTTATTTACAACAAATCACAGTCTTTTTTACCTCTATTTTATCAATTTAATTTTATCACTTTAAAATCAAGCTTCATCTTTTTAACATTCTGAATAGGTCATACCATTATTTTGCAGTGGCTACCAGATTGTATGTATAGTGCACGAATGTTACCAGATAGTTCTTGTGGGATATAATATAAAAACTTTGTAGCAATTAATTATAGCATAAAGAAAAGAAACCATTGTTCGCACTTTCTTAAACGTATTATTTCCAAGGAATTTACGTTCCAGAAAAACGTAATTGACTTATTTACATCATAGGACATCATAAATTATTTAATAACCTATGATGTTGGTTATAAATTTCTCCACTAGGGTGCATTCTTACAATATTGCGATCCTTAGCAATACATAATATCTGGTTGCATTGATGAACAAATGAAGCATAACAATCGTTTCTAATTTGTATTCAAACATCGCCGTTTACATTAAATATATAAATATTTTAAAATAACTATATTTAAATAATGATTTGTGAGTAAACAGCTTAATTTTATTTGTTAAATAGTCCTAACAAATGCCACTCTTGATTTCCAAATTCTCTAGATTTATTTACTCATCACTTCGTGAGTCGTGAATTTATCGATAATTAGGAAATCACCCGTGGTATTACTTATGATAAAAACGAGGCTGTATCCTACAACAAAATTCTACTTCAAAGCATCAATATTTATACTTGATAAATTATTTTTCCTTTCATTCTTTGCCTTAGTTTAACATCTCCCTTTGTAGGTACTTTTACATGCTCCACGCTACACTGGGTCTTACAGTGACGCCACCTGTGGGGAGAAGATTTTAAACTCTTGATCGCACACATTTTTGACCACACGAGGACATGGGTAGTGGTCTCCTTGGATGAATGATCAGCTCAATGCCAGGGCCACATTAGAGACAATACTAACTTTTAAGACAATATCCATATTAAACAAGGCTAATGATATATGAATGACTGATGGCTTTTTGGGACTATTTAGACTTTAAAGTTTCCTGACATTTGTCTTATAGGTGGGAAAAAAAACTTATCCCAATCTGGGATCGAGACTATGTCCGCTGGGTTTGAGGCAAATACGTTACCCTTAGATCACAGCAATCGACTAAAAACTATATTTTTACAAATACTAAATGTTATTATTTCACTATTTCATTATTTCAGTTTTTGAATAAATAGCAGTTATAGGCCATAAAAAGAAAGAACACCCTTTTGTTCCCTTTTCTGGCTTATTTTGGCACCCTTCCTTTTTGTCATGAAAATCGCACCTAAAAGTCCTAAATCTAGTATAACCTACGGTTATGCATGGATTGTTTTCACTGCAGTCCGATACGTTTAAATTAATTGGCATTTGAAATTGAGTTTATTTAATTTAAGGGCTAACAGAAGAAATGTATATTTTTTTAACCAGTAAAATCGGACGATAATTCGAGTTGGTGAGGAATTCGCTTAGATAACGCAGATCCTGCACAAAATAAGGTTGTAATTCTCATTTTTTCTAAGTTGATATCTATGTGGAAGAAGGTCGCACATGCCATTAACAACCTTTTCCCACGAAAATTCGACTTCAGAAAAAAAATAGGGTTACAACCTCCTTCCGAGCGTTTCTTGAATTTTGAACTGCGAGGCTTAGAACGTTACAATTACAGGCGATTCTCATTAATTCAACTTCATACAAAATTCTATCAAATATATAATAAGCAGACTTACTCCCTGTATTTATGGCATTATAGAAGACCATCAATGTGGATTTAGAAGAAACAGGCCTAAAACAGATCAGATGTTTAGTATAAAACATATTTTAGAAAAGAAATGGGGATATAATGACACTGTACATCAACTATATGTAGATTTAAAAAAGCATATGATTCAATTAAGAGGGAGAAGTTATAATATAGTAGCTTTCTGGAGTTCGGAAATCCTAAAAAGTTAGTTAGACTCATAGGCCTACGGATATGTCTAAATGGCACAAAGAGTAGGGTGCGTGGAGGCAAACAGTTTTCGGACACTTTTGAAATCCACAATGGATTGAAGCAAGGAGATGCACTGTCTTCTCTACTATTCAATTTTGTACTGGAACATGCCATCAAATCTTTAGAGGACGAAATGGCCTACAACTCAATTGTATTAATAAGATGTTAGTTTATCTGATCATGTATTATTATTGGGCGACAGCGAGGAGATAATAAGGCCAACACGCAGAAACTATTGATTAACACTAAGAATTTGGGATTGGAAATAAATATCAATAATACTAAATGGTCACACATAGAAATACATTATATAATGGGAATGGACAGCTGATAACGAATGAGGGTAATTTTGAGGAAGTGGCCGAATTCAAATACCTAGGAACAATAATCAGAAATAGGAATGAGATGCACAAAGAAATTGAATATAGATTCAATTCTGCATTGTGCATTGCAAGGACTTTGATGTCCCAACTCCTTTCAAAAACATTAAACTGAAAATATATAAAACTGTTATTCTACCAGTTATATGGATGCGAAACATGTACTTTAAGGGAGGAAAGGAGATTACGAGTACTTGAGAATAAAGTTCTTAGGACAATTTTTGGAGGAAAGAAGTTTAGCAGAGATGTGAATGGAGAAGACTACATAACAGTGAACTACATGGTATTTATGGGAGGCCAGATATAATAAGAACAATTAAGTCTCGTAGACTGCGATGGGCAGGACATGTGACACGAATGGGGAATGAAAGAGGTGCATGAAGTTTCTTGTAGGAAAACCACGTTGTTGACCAAGAATGAGGTGGGTCAATTAAATTAACCATGATTTGAGGGAAGTAAATTATACAATAAATGATTGGAAAACATTAGCTCAGGATAGGGATGTATGGATGTCTTATGTCCACGCGGCGATGAACCTACGGTTCGATAGTGGAAGTGAGTTAGTTAGTTAATTAGAGACTTAGGACTTTAAAATACGTCAATAATGAGGTATTTATGTAGCTACTTATTTACTGACGGTATTTGTCCGTAGCGTAGTGGTTAAGGCACTGAGCTACAAGCCGGAGGGTCCAGGGTTCAAGTCCCGTTGGGGTCAGGATTTTTAAACTGACCCAAACCCTCTGGCGGCACTATGGCCCTGGGGTCGACTCAGCCTCTAACGGAAATGAGTACCAGACGCTTGTTCTGGGGGTAAAGGCGGCCGTCACGCAGGGCTGACAACCCGGCTGACATAAAGTGCCGATTGTCTAGAAAAAGTGGGAGCCTTAACCTCCCACTACCCCAAGGGCCTCCGGGTCTGTTGTGGGATCACTTTACTTTATTTGTCTAAAAGTGTTTCTTTATTAGGCGCATACGTCAATTTAATATTCTTCCTGTTGAAGCAGGACTGCGCGCGGGACGACACGTAAGTGAAGAGGTTCACAATTAGCAATGTTTAGATAATAATTACGTTCTTGAAGCTTGAGGCCATTGCAGAAAATAACTTGTAGATAAACAATTACAAGGCACATCCCATGACATCTCTATTTACACTCGCTCTTGCAAATATCCTTCATTCTAAAGTGGTACATGACACAACAAACGCGAATATTATTGCAAATATCAATACCATGTTAATCGGTCTCGTGGACTAGTGGTTACCTGTGGTTCCGAGATTATTTTTAAAGGCGTAAAAAGTGGGGATGAAACAGATATCCGGTAACCATCCGGTCTAAAGTTACTATCGGACCGGATATCGGATAATAAACTAGAATCGGCCGGATACCGTATTTAAAAAACACTAAATGAAAATGTGGGTACTTTATTTAATTCACGTAACAAATATAATCACCATATTTTCATTTACTCGTACAACAAAAACAAAAAATAGTACTCGTACTGCACTAATAACAAATTATGGTGAATGGATACCAATTTCACTATGGGATGTGTCAGAAGTTTATTCTAAAACTATGTGTATAGGCCTATAAAAGCATATAGGCTACAATTTACACCAATAACGTTAAGAAAATATTCTTGAATCATATATTTTTATGTTATGTAGCTACCTGCAAGATGTTTTCGACGAATTCTACATAGTACTTAAACCTACTTACCTAACCATAACATCCAATTGATAAATAGATCGATCAATTCCATGAAGTAATTAAAACAAAATAAATAAAAGTTAATTTTGTTTGGTACATACATAAATTACTCTTTTTCCCCTTCACTGTCACTAGAAATTTTAACATTGCTAACAAGCAAACAAACAGCAAACTTTGGATCGTCATTATTTATATCAAAATATTCCCATAAAGGCGATATTTTCTTTACCGATGTCATTTTGGTCGCTAATTTTTTAGAATTACTTATAGAAAATTATTTTATAATAATCTCAAACTACAATAGCACATTTTTTAATAATCTCAAATGATAGTGTTTGCAATCAATTCAACAAGGTCATGGAACACTTGCTAACTTTGCTCATGAAACAAAAAGTCCCGAATTAGCCGTGTCCGCTCGATCTTTCGTGCGCGATCTACGCGAGCATACTCGTTACGATGCGCCAATCGGGAATGTTCGGTCGGATATCTGGCTATCCGGCTTCAATGTTTGCCGGATATCTTGTATCCGGCCAAACAGCTATCCGTTTCATCTCTAGTAAAAAGGAAAGTGAAGGTGAGCTTCCCATTTCGTAGTTGTAATAACCTCAAACCTGAAATAAGAAGTCGCTGGTCGAGCCTTTTCAAGCTGAGCTTCATTGCTGCTGATCTGACTTTTTAAAGAAATTAATGCTATCATTGGACGACGAAAGGTTACCAACAAGAGTTTTGGATTGAATTTCAGTGTGAAATAGGCATCGAAGTACGTTAAAAAATACCTGGTTTCAGGACATAAGAAAGCGATGAATGAAAAATCATTGGAACAAAAGGATAGGTAAGATATAGGAAAAGCATAATATTGTAGAACATGGACAAAGGGAGATGTGATAATAAATGCACTGATCATGATGATGAGCTCGTTAAGATAATTAAAAACACCTCGACTTTATTACCTGTGTAAATATTGCAGCAGTGTCAAGATTAGCATGTTCCAACAATCTTGGGTTCGATTCCTAACCTTATGAAAGACATTTTCCTTTCTGTATAGGGTCTACAAGACAGTCCACTCAGTCCTGTGAGTGGCTACCTGATCTGGGAAGTAGCGAAAATTTGCTAAGTGAAAATGAAGCAAGGCTTAGATTTTGTAGAGAAGGGGTTCGGGTTGTAAGACCCTAACATGACTACTGCATTTTAGGTTACTTGTATTACCCACGAAGCGATGAAATCTGCTCTACGGTGTTAATTATGTTCTTGGTTCGATACATATCTAGCAATCATACACATGGCTCGTACTGCCATTATTTGGGTGGGCTACAACTCAACCTTTTGCCCTATTCTGAGTATCACATACTGACAAAGACTGCAACGAGTTCATAATGCTTGTGCACGTTATATATGCAACTTACGTAAATAAGACCACATGACTCCAGTATTTGAAATGTTGTCTTGGCTTCAATTGGAAGAAAGGCGAAATATACATTGCCTCTGCTTCTTATACAACACTTTGTCCACCCCATCACCCCTTTATATTTCTACTCGTTTTCATTCGCTATCCTCCCACCATCATTTCAGCACACTATCTTGCTATTCCTCTACATCGAAAATCTCACTATCCCTCATCCTTTCTTGTTTCAGACACCCGAATCTGGAATTCCCTCCCTTCGTACATCAAGGACTGCCCGACTCAAAAACAGTTTAAAAAGAAACTCACTTCATATTTCCTTAGACAATATAATATATAACCGTGTTCCATGTGTACTTTTATTATTTCTTTATATTTTAAAGTTTCTTTACCAAGCCATTTATTTAATCTAATTATACGTTATTTTTGTTATTATTATTATTATTATTAATAATAATAATAATAATAATAATTTTCTTTCTTTCCCTTGTCAACTTTATATTGTGTAGTTTATAATTATCTACTATGTATCATTTATCATAATTCTTATTGTATGTATAATTTAACCCTGGTGAAGTGGAACAGAAGACCTTGCGATCTTAACTCCATCAGGTAAAGTAAATAAATAAATTCTGGGCTTAAGATGACACACAGACTCGAAGTCATGAGGAAGTACATGAGTTACCAAATTAGATCACCTTAATCACACATTTTAAAACCTGTGGCTTGCTAAACAAGGCTATTTTATCTGGTATAATATGTGGTGAAAGGTGATATGCAATAAAAGAATGGAGATGAAATAACATGATGGGGAGGGACGAGATGGGATGAAATTCGGGAAGCTTTCGAACCCCGAGAAACAACCGCAGAATCCGTGGAGCACGACTAATACCCCTTTGGAATAGCCAACACTAGTGTTAGGGACCGAGTCAAGCTAAGTATGTGTGGCAAGAACTTGGCTCTTCGGGACTGCGTCGCTCCTATTTTTTTAATTTTATAAATGGTTTAGTTCAGTCATCTTCCCTCTCTACGTAAACTGAAAAAATACTCTTTATATAAAATTATTAAATTTAATTCTACACTACAATTCAGATGTTCAACTCTTATTCTCCCAATTATATTATATGGATGCGAAACGTGGACTCTTACTTTAAATACAGGATACTTAAGGATAGATACTAGGAAGCAAGAGTCAAACTTTCTGTTTTGCTATCATGCTTTGTTTTGATTTATTGTTATGTTATTTGTTTACTCATATTTATGTACAATTATTTCTGTTAAGTCCCCTGTATTTGTATAAATAAATAATTGAAGGGAGGAAAGAAGATTACGAGTATTTGAGAATAAAGTTCTTAGGAAAATGTTTCGGCCAAAGAGAGATGAACAGACGTGTGAATGGATAAAACTACATAATAGTGAGCTACATAATAGGTATGGGAAGCCAGATATAATAAGAAAAGTCTCGTAAACTGCGGACAGGACATGTGGCTTCTTGTAGGAAAACCAGAGGGAAAGCGCCCAGTTGGTGGACCGAAAATGAGGTGGGAGAATAGCATTATTCATGATTTGAGAGAAGTATATTATACAGGGAATGATTGGAAAACATTTGCTCAGGATGTATGGAGAGCTTGTCCGCGCGGCCATAAACCTATGGGTTCTGTAGAGACAGTGAGTTAGTTATTTAGTTACTACAGTTCAAAAACATGTGGTGTGTCACTCACCCTCCACCTCAGTGCCCCGAGTTCGTACCTCGGTCATTCCATATGGGATTTTGATGGTCGATACGGAGTCAAGGCAGGTTTTCTCAGACTTTCTGTTGTTTCCCCTGCCAAAAATCTTATTTAATCACTTCTTGACATTCATGACATCCATTTCATTTCATTTCATTACGTCTGTTTCTATGACTGTGCATCAAGCTTGGTCATCCGGTATCCGTATATATATATCACAGATTTTTTAGTAATGGAGCTTCATCTCGTCTCATCCCTCGACCATGCATTTAGTTGGACACGAGTAGATTATATAAAGAGGACAATGTTTTCATTATACTGTGTTTACTGCAAGCTGCCATGAAATAATGAAGGACTCAGAGGTGATAAATATCGACTATTATTTCTCTCTTTACGTCTTCTAGTAGTCCGATTGAGGGTCTTTCCACTTTTCAGCGGTTGCCCTTTTACCAGCCGGCTGCTGGCCCTTCACATCCACATGTGTCAATCACAGAGGTAGATGATCAACAGCCAGTGAAGGGGTGACATGTGGTTAGCATGTCGAGTCCCCCAGCCGTTATAGCTGGTTCCTCAACCTGGAGCCGCTACTTATTGTAGCTACCCAATTGCCTCACGATGTTGGGTGGGCACCGGTCCCATACTGGCCGAAATACCATGAGAAAATTTCTTCCCCCATGGAGACTCGAACCAGCGCAAGTCCCGTAGCTCTGCGCCAAGGCTTCCTACCTTAACCGATAGGCTACGGCGCGGGACCTTCTAGTAGTCACTGAGCCAAATGTCGCAGTAGCATTACTTTCAAAAAACTGTACATGTAGCCTATTAAATATATCTTCTACGTTAAACCTGCATCAGATACACAACATGATAGTACCACAGAGGTCCGTCTAAATAAATATATTATCTAGAAATTAGTCCACCGCTGTGGTCTCGAGTTAGCGTGCTGCCTTCTCACGCAGCGGGCCCGGGTTCGATTCCCGGTCGGGACAGGCTCCTGGGCAAGGTTTTTTCGGGGTTTTTTCCTCACCTGTAAGACAAATGTCAGGAAAACTTTAAGGCCCAAACGGTCCCCGAAATCATATGGCCATCATCTTCATCATCATCATCACCATCATCCTTTACCGGTGTGGAAAGCAACGGGAAGCTACCACACCTACACAATTCCCTAGTAAAGCTGGAGCATAGCATAAAAATGCTATGATTGCAGTGAAGGACCTGCCTTCGGGCAGAATTACTATGGAAACTATGGATGGATATTAATAATTATTTGTGGTTGTGCTATGTATTATTATTATTATCATCATCACTACAAGTGTAGTAGTATATTTTAACGTTATAAAAACATGAAACTTTGACATTAGACTTTGGTCTAAATTATTACTACAGCTCTATCATTTGTAAATTTACAACGTATTTTTTTGGAACTATTAGATAAAGTCTTATGCATTTATACATTTGAAATTCAAGGGGGACCTACACTTTTGAGGGTCAAAAAAAGTCATTTTTCAATTTATTTTTTCATATGATGAAACTTCATCTTTAAATTAGTGAAAGATTTTCATTGTCATCTCTATTACTTTTCGAGTTATGTTTAAAAATGTGCAATGATGTCACTCGAGTGAGCCCTTTAATTTTAGAAGGTAGGTTTGTCACTTGTTTTCTGTAACTTAATTTTTCAATACGGTTCCCTAATAACTTCCAAAATTTTCAAGATATTGAGATGCAATTTTGCATGTATATGTAGTTTACAGAGATGAACAGAATATACTACAATTAGTAATGTACCTACTATATTTATTATTTTGTAATGCAAATGTTAACAAAAATGAGTGTGCATCAATTTAAATGAAAAATAAATTATTTACACTTATATCTATATAATTGAACAATTCTAGTATATTTTGTAGCTACAACATTATTGAGTAAAATAAAACAAGAATCATTAAAATATATTGAAATTTAGAAAAATTATCAGGGAAACGGCAAGATAATGCAAAATTTTCAGCTGACATTTTGAATATTTAATTAACCATAACGACTGAAGTTAGATTGTACTTAAGTACACAAACATCTCGCATTGTAATATAGATATCACATACCAAATTTCATTTCTGTAAACAACATTGTTGCTGAGAAAAAAATTGAAATATGCTATATTTTTAACGCCTAAAGGTGTAGGCCCCCCCCTTAATAATGATTGTAATTTTAATAAATGTTACATTATAATGATAAGTGTGCAACTTATTTATTGACTGACAGCGGAAACCTCGACAGGAAGAAAGAGACTTATATACGGTAGTACTCATTTGCAACACCGCACAGATATCTAATTGGAGGCTCCTGCCAACTAAATTGTGTGATAAGTAATATAGATAGGCCTACATATACATTAGTTAGCCTCCCAAGAGCTGTGGTTAGGAAGAACGCTGAAGACCGCATAGGTCACACAGGTCCAGGTTGGATTAGTGGTAACCGTGCTTGGCTCTCATTACAAGGTTTGCGGGTTTGAATCCGCACATCATCAATGTATTTTTGAGGACGTAAAATCATTAGTAAGGCTCCTTCGGAATGGATGTTGTACTGTATATTTACGGTACATAAAATAATCTCTAATGTAAAAAAAAGTCTTAACGACGCTAATGACCACTATCGTTAATGGGCGTCGTTAAATAAAAACAATAACAAGGTGACATGGCGGTTTAAAATACCTGATCTCCCCGATAAACGAACTCGGGCCATCATGATATGAAATAGGAGTTCGTCGACCTGATAGAATGACGGATCTCTGAAATTAAATATTATTTTTAGTGAATTTCGAAACAAGGATTTACTATCAAATGGCCACACATTGATCTAATAATGAAATTACATTTGCCTGACTCAAAAAATAAATTTAATTAATTTATGATAAATAATTTAAAATGTGTGGTCGGTCATCAGATGTGAATTACAGACATTTCGATTCAAATGCAACTGTGTGAGGCACCTCTTGTTCA
>JASPKZ010003360.1:0-22500 GCA_030220185.1 Diploptera punctata | reverse complement strand
GCATGTGAAGTACGTAAACAGCTTTTAAAAATGAACTTTAGGGTCAGTGACAATTAGGTTTGTTTTGTTTTGATACTTATTTGTCCATTTGGTTTGAATCACTATTTGTAAAAGCGGCCTAAAAAATTAAACAAATAACTGCTGATGATTAATATATATCTTTCCGCTTTATACATTTTTCATGAATTGTGTAGAAATATCCTTCCGTTTCCTAGTTGGACAGATTCCGTTTTATGCAAAATAAATACACGTAAAATTATTATTATTATTTCTCGGGACCAAACATTTGTTCGCATTGGACAGATTTCCGCATTATTCATGTTTTGGATTAAATAAGTTTTACTGTATTAATTCTTCTTCATAAGTTATACCGCAGCCCAAATACGGAAGTGTGAAACCTGTTCCAACACTTTATCTTCGATTACTATTTTTGTTCTTACTGGGTACCTTCCACGGAACGCCATTACTTTAGTTTCTAATTTTGAAATTTCAACATATTTGTGGAACAATCAGACGAACACTGAGGAACAGAGTAAGAAAGGATCCGCAGCTAAGATTTTACTCAATGATTGGCACTACCAGTGGCGATATATGGAAGTGAGACCTGGATCCTGAAGGAAAAAGAAAGAAGTAAAATCCATGCAGCGAAAATGAGCTTCCTACGGGCTGTGAAAAATTTTACAAGTGAAGAACATTTTGGAAATTAAATATTAAAGAGGATCTAAAGTACAACCAATTCTTCAACAAATAGAAGAACACAGGAACAATTGGATGGAATATCTGCAAAGAACGACAGAGGATAGGATAACAAAGATGACACTGATATATAATCCTCGAGGATGAAGATCGGTAGGAAGACCAAGAAAGCGTTGGGCTGAACAGATGTGAGATCGGAATAGACAAAGATCTAATCCGTGAAGGAAGAAGTTAATGATGATACAGTAAAACTTGTTCAACGTGGAATACCTTTGATTAATTGTAGTTCCGCTGCCGTAGGAAGATAAAGTATAGTATGTACGAGCGACTTCGACGGTAACGCGCGAAAAAAAACAGCCCTGTTTCGTCAGCGTTAAAAATGTCTCTTAGGTGCATATTCTGAAATTCAAGTACGCAGTTTTGGTTGCCGCTCACTAACTATACTTTCGTCCACATCCTTTGATTCCCCGCAAATTTCATTCCATACTACATCTGAAGATGCATTGAAATCGATATTCCCTAGGAATATAGCAACAGCTAGAGCTTGACTTTGTAGCATCGGTCCAAAAATTTGGAGATTTTTTGATCATGGACTTTGTAAAACACTTCTCATTGATTTCTTTCTTTTTTCTCTCTCTCACTCCGTTTCCGCGTTGGACAGATTCCGTTTTATACAAAATGGATACACGTAAAATTACTATTATTTTGCCGGTACCAATAAATTTATTCAAATTGGACAGATTACCGCGGATTAAACAAATTGTACTGTAGAATTAATTCGACAGATTGTGTTTTCTCTAAAGAACAATGAAAAGATGCACTACGTATTATCCTTTCCGTGGCAAGATTCACTACCAGGCGCTGTCAGAATGTCTACTGTAACTGGTTACAAGTGACTTCCTATATAACACAATGTCAATCATAACACACTTTTTTAAAACATAAAATCTCTTAATATATTCCGTAAACAAATATCACTCACGTTTAAAAATACGTACAACTAAAGTAAATTGCCGGCCACGGTGGCTAGTAGATATGTTCCTTGCCTCTAGTTCTACGGGTTCAAAACCGGTCGGTGTCCATGGATTTTTAGGATGGAAAAATCCAAGGGACAAGTCCTCCGGGAGAGACTTTCAGCCGTGGGTCCCGAGTCTGAAGATTTTCAGACTCGTGAAAGATCTGAAAGCCTGAATAAAAAGGTCTCTGTCCAAAATTTAACAGACCATCATCTACCCAATTAATACCGTAGTTGCCTATTAGAAATCTGTTGTAATTGAGGCGATGTGGTAACCACATGTTACTAGTTGATATCTGTAGGTAAACAAGTGTAACTAAATTAGTTTGTTTAAGAAACTCCCACTAGGGATTACCCGTGTCCCAATGTGGGATGTGTGGGGTATATACATACTAAAGTAAATTAAAATGTGTGTATGTACGTGAGAGGAAGAGAGAGAGAGAGAGAGAGAGAGAGAGAGAGAGAGAGAGAGAGAGTATTATATTACTAGTTAATGTAATTTTAATTGCTGCAAGGTTCAGGAAATTTAATTTTGGAGAATTTATATTTTAAGGAAAAATAGTTTTCAGATCTTTTGAACTTTTTTCTTCCTTTTTCTAACATTTTTGTTTCTATCAGACTACTTTAATTTAAAATGTATCTAATTTTTCTAAGGATTAAGATGCAAAAGCCACCGCGTTTGATGTTGCATTGCCATACTGTATGTGAGCGTATTATCCGATGATCAGGTAGTATTAACTCAGGATTTTGATGGTGCTTCCTACAAAATAACGAAACTGGTGGATGAATACAAAAAATATGACTAAATGTAAACTTCATGAAAACAGAATATTTAACATTGGACATGATGAGCGGAGAGCGGAAATGATATTAAAGGAGTAAGATTGGGATTGATGAAACATATATATTGGAAATCGAGAAAAGAATGATAAACTTGAGAGTGAAAAAAAAAAATGCTGATGTGATTGAACAAAAAAAAAATTAAAAAGTTTTGGAGATGACGACAAACAGAATAACGATGATGATGATGATGATGATGATGGAGGGCGGAAGAGGAAGGGGGAAACCTAAGAAATAATGGATGGACGGGATAAGAATCAACATGAACAACAGAGTAATGAATGAAGATGATGCGGAGTATAGAGACTTATCCAGGTTGTACGAAAACCATCGAAAAGCTCCTTTCCTATATCAATCAAGTTCAGGTCTACATAGCGTTATTGATGTGATATGTTTGTTAAAGTCCTATTACTATTATTTTCCCATACCGTTTTTTTACAACTGAAATAACTAACTCACTGGCACTATCGAACCTGTGGATGTATGTCCGTGGAAACATTAGATCTCCATACACCCCTATTCTTATCTAATATATTCCAAACATTCTGTATTTAATTCGGTTCCCACAAATCATTGGCTAATGTTTCATCAATCCTATTATAATATGGAAATCATTGTTTCTAACTCAGCGGATATCATCACTAGGACTAGGATTTTTATGTACCAAAAGTTAAGATTGCAACATAGTACAGTAAAACTTGTTCAAAGCGAAATCGCGTGGGACCAATCTTTTTGTCTGCATTTGACAACATTCCGCATTATAAAAAACAAACATCTTAGATTATAGAGCGCCGTGTATGTCTTTTTATGTACCTTGGATTAATTGTAGTTCCGCTGCCGTTGAAAAAATGAAATTTAGTATATACGAGCGACTTCGACGCTAACGCGCGAAAAAAGTCCCATTTCGTCAGCGTTAAAAATGTCTTTAGGCGCGTATCCTGATATTAAAATATGCAGTCTCAGTTTCAGTTCACTAACTATACTTTCGTCCACATCCTTTGATTCCCTGCAAATTGTATTCCACACTACATTGTGTCTTTTAAAGCTGTCCACAACCAACCAAAAAGATGCCTCGAAATCGTTATTCCCTAGGGACATAGTAACAACTAGTGCTTGACTTTGGAGCATCAGTCCGGAAATTTGGAGATTTTTTCATCGTGGACTTGTAAAATACACCTCGTTGATTTCTTAATTATTTTATTCTATTGTTATTTACTTTTTGCCCTTCATTTGACCATTTCTTTGCATCCGTTATTTTTCCTTCGTGTTTTAAAATCTCACAAACTTGGGTTTATCCACATTTGAATTTAGTCATTATTTCACGCTGTGAGAGTTTGTTTTTCTTTATCTTCAATAACTTTTAATTTTTCGTTTAATGACAATGATACATACGATTTAGCCATCTATCTTCCGTGAATTCAGAACGCTTCCTGTTAAATATACGTACACAATCGGTCTCAGATCTTGAACTAATTTAAGATTTTACAGTGCACTGGTTATTTGTAATACATATTTGTTAAACGAGCCTGCATTTCGCAAAACGGGCGTGCAGTGAGGCCGAAAGAAAATTCCAGATACAGGTATAAACTCTACTTCACACGGCGCAGGCGGCAGGACTTATCACTTACTGTTAATTCGCCTAACGGAATTCAATTAAGTGGAAAATAATTTATTTCTCTCTGTCTTTCCGCCTTATAAACATTTTTTTCATGAATTGTGTAGAAATAACCTTTTGTTTCCGCGTTGCAGAGATTCCGTTTTATACAAAATAAATACACTTAAAATTACTTATTATTTTACCGTGACCAATAAATTTGTTCACATTGAACAGATTTCCACATTATTCACGTTCCGGATTAAACACGTTTTACTGTATAATGAGAAGTTAGTAGACTTGACTATATTTCGTTTTTGATTCACACACAAAAAGTTGAATAATATATACCATCTGCATTGCAATCTTATCTTTTAGTAACTAAAAATCCAAGCCCTAATCATCGTCCATGAACTCAAGTGTATGATTTTTATATTTTTTTGTTTTTTTTATTGGCTGAAAGATCAGATTGGTAAACTGATTGGTACGTCAAGAGACTGCCAGCACCATTCAAGTAAATGGATTGTAGTAATATTGCGTTAAATTTAGGAATAAAGTGCAAGTAAATGAATTTGTGGGCATAATCTGTGTAGCTATTAAATCGCATCGAATGGCGGTTCAGAACGACTCACCCCAGGATAACAACCCCTGGTCTCCATTAGGTAATTGGACGGTAAAACTACAGTGTTCCAGATAAAAAGAATCGCCCTTCACTTTGATCAGACTAAGCAATATTTTTAGAAGTAATTTTGCGATCTCCCCCGTGTAACGATCCTATAAAACGTGATATTATCGTGGACCGAACCAAACCTTCCTTATTCAAAGAAAATGTTACTCTAGTAACATTTTTTAAAACTCTTTCTTGGACTACGATTAGTTTTACAGTTTATTAAATCATTTAATGTTAACTAACTAACGCACCGGCACTATCGAACCCGTAGTTTCATGGCCACGCGGACATTAGCTCTCCATACATCCCTATCCTCCGCTAATGTTTTTCAATCATCCACTGTATAATCTACTTCCCTCAAATCATAGTTAATGTTATTCTTCCACCTCATTTTTGGTCTACCAACTGGACGTTTTCCTTCAGGTTTTCCTACAAGAAGCTTCCATGCACGTCTTTCATTCTCCATTCGTGCCACATGTCCTGCCCATCGCAGTCTACGAGACTTAACTGTTCTTATTATATTTGGCTTCCTATAAAGATCAAGCAGTTCAATGTTAAGTAGTCTTCTCCATTCACCTGTTTGTTCATCTCTCTTTGGTCCAAAAATTTTCCTAAGAACTAAATCATTAATAATAATAATGTTTTATTTAATAATAATGATGTTTTATTTATTCTGGCAGCGTTAAAGCCATATGGCTCTTCCACTCAACCAGCACTCAATCATTCAATGTTATTGTATGAATTGTTTGAAACCGATGGACATATGTATGTGTACTTATAAGCTGGAAAAATAGTGTCCATGTTATATTCGTCTATCTAGTTCTTAGCTTTCTTGAGGGTAATATAGAGATCTCACGAGGGAGTTAGCGCAAGTTGCGATCACAATTGCAAAAAAACTTTGGTTTGTATGAACATGTTTGAGGTGCTGATTACAAAAATATATAAACTAATTGTAGTCGTTAAAAACGCTGTAAGCTACGAAGATTCGATATTCTAGTCACAATGGACCACACCTAACATGATATCGTGACTTTAGTAACTTTAGTCATCGTAAACATTTTTTTTTCTCTAGAAAATGTAGTTGTTTGCAGTGTATGCTATGCTCGACAGCTACCAACAATGCATTTTTTTGAACTCGGTGACTGAACTTGCACATGATTGTAAAGTGCACTGTAATTGTCAATGGCAAATATTATGCGCATATTTGTAATGTACATGTAAAACTCTTACATACAAACCAAAACTTTTTTGCAATTGCGATCGCTACTTGAAACGAACTCCCTCGTAAGACAATTCCTCAGTCCGAGTTTTCTTTATAACAATATATTCCAAATTAATTCAATTTAGGTTAAGCAGGCGACCTAGTCTGGTATTGTGCTCCAGACTCACATATCTTGACGTCCGGAGGTTGATTTGGACATTATCTTCCCTCCTCAAAATAATTTTAGTTGTATACTTATCCCGTCCACTAATCGGTCTGTCTGCTTGAAGTCCGAAGACAGTGTCCTGAAGATTGAGAAATGTCGTTACCACACCAGCCAACAATATATTAATATATATGTATCAAGCTTTATATTGATAAAATTTATGTTGAATATTTTAAAACGTAAGATCGAAATTTTATTTTGCTCGAATATTTGCTATATTTCCACGCCTCTTCCTCCAAGGCACTTTTTTGGTTATATATATGACATGAAAAGAAAAATAAATACCTGACCCGGGATTTTAACCCAGGACCTCTAACTTGATACGTTAGTGCGCTACTAATTACGCTATCCAGGTATCCTGGACACACAATTATTATTTAATTTAAAATACCCATTATACGAGATTGTCAAAAACAAGTCAGTTGCTGCTACAAACACTTGATCATCGTAAACAACAACAACAACGATTAGCAGAAGCTCAACCTGCTGATGATGGAAGTTAACTTCCGAAAGCGCTCCAGTTAATTTTATATACACCATTTTAACAAAGTTGAGGACGACGGCACCTGCCAACAGGTACATTTAAATTTTTAACTTTTATCTTATAATTTAAAATAAGCTAATGTTTTGCCTATTACATGTGCGGCCAATAATGAAATGAAACCACAAGTTATATATTCATGTATTGTGAGTCTAATTGAATTTACCAGTTGAAAGGCGTTAAGGATGTGTATTATTTAGATTTAATTCAGACGTGAAAGAAAGTGTTTGAAGAGTCAGATTTGAAGATTATGTCACTGTATTGAAGTAGGAAGTAACGCATCAAAGAGTTTCAAATCGAGTAAAGGTTTCCATTTCACATCTCTTAGTGTTAAAACCGACATCTAATGAATGTGCTTAGCGTTAAATTACATCAATATCAGAACAAATGAAATACGATTAACTGCTTGTGTGGGTAAATTCATCGTAAAGAACGCACATTGTGCTTTATAAATGTGTAATATTGAAACTTTTTTTTCTTATTTAAATAAACACCTATATCTTGAAATTGAAAGTATCATATCTTCCATGATGCAGATTATAAACATTCTTAGCGAATGCCATAATGATGTCCGATTAAAATGTTATTGGTTACGAAAATACAAATGCCTTATCATAATCTACAGCGAAGATCAGATATATTGGTTCCGAGGATGAGAGTTATGTTCCAAAGAAAAACTGGATTCATAAACCTTAAGAGATGACGTAATTACTCATAATGATATTTAATTTTAGGAAGTGCTATTTTGAGGTTATTTTAATTATATTATTTTAGTCTGATCATCTTACCTCAATATTAATGTTGATTTGTTGTCGGACATGTTTCAAAACAATTCTGTTTTATCGTCTGGACAAGCTGACGATAAAACAGAACTGTTTTGAAACATGTCCAACAACAAAGCAACATTAATATTGAGGTAAGATGATGAGGCTAAAAATAATATTTTTTCGAACATAAAGTTTGATACAATTAATTCACCTTAATAAGTTTCCCAACTTCATTTCTAGAGTAAGTACCGGTATCCTATAAGATACCTAAATCTCTGTCGAATTACACTATAGCCCCCCATGGGCTAGATATTGTCGTGGTGGAGGGGCTCAGTACCTAATGACCCAGACGACTAGATAGGGAAGTCTGGTTCTTAACTAGCTTGCTATCTAGCAAGAGCAGAAGGGAAGCGAACTAGCTTCAACGAGGGATACCTCAACGGCTTCAGAAGCGGATGAAGAAAATATTGTTCTCAACGGTAAAGAAGGCGGAAGAGGAAACCTGCGAGCCAAGGGGTAGATGGGACTCCAAAGCTTTGGTTAGTAACACGTCTAGGAGAAGGAAACTCCGAAATAAATTCCCGATCCACTAGGAAGGTGGTTGTGCGTTTGGACTGGTAACCGAACCATGTAAAAAATTTCCAAACTCATCTCTCTCGGTGTTCAGCCGGACGGATTTAATGTACGACGACTTAAGCAGAAAAAGGATACACTATTAGGGATTTGCGATAGAATAAATATTGTTACTTGGAACTCAGAGGTCTAGGAAGTAATAAACAGAATTAGAAAGAATACTTTAAGAACAGATTAAATATGTATCCATTGAATGAGAAAATCAGAGAATATAGAGAGAAATGGTTTACACACGTGGAAAGAATGAATGTATCAAGATTACCAAGAGCAACATTCAACTACAAGCCAAGAGGTTCAAGGAATGTAGGAAGGCCAGTGAAAAGATGGACAGAACAACTGTGAGGCGGAACAGGCAATTTGCCTAGCCCGTGAAATGAAGAAGAACAACAACAACAAATTATGCTTCATTTTGTTTTCACAGCTGTCCAACATATTTAAATACCGGGATGAGAAATTATGTTTTACCAATTTAAGAGCTAAGTTATTTTAGCCTCACGTGTTATTTTATTAAAACTTAAAACAGCTTCTCTGCCCTTGATATTAACGCGTCATTTTACGTTTGATGAATGAACTGTAAATAAATACAGGTTGTTGGAACAAAATTACAAGTTTAGATTCTTGACATACAAAAGTTATAAACATAGGTTCCGGAATGTGATGGTTAACAAATTCTTAGTGTAATGGTTACAGCTGGGTGCCTGTCAAAATGTTAAAGGTATGCCTACATCACTACAGGGAATCCAAACTAAAACTTGATAAACAACGTATCACTTAACTGTATTATTTGAGAGTAAGTAATTACGAATTTTCGGGTCATTTTCATATATTCGTATTGTCTCGTGTGCATTTAGGAAATTCAGCTCTGCAATTTCTAGTACGTTCTTCAACATCCTGTATTTAATTATCTAATTGTTGTATTTCGTAATGTTTAATTGAATTATATAGTGGAATTATAACTTGTCTTGATATGAGCTCTACAACACTATATCTTACTGAGCGTGGATTTCTTTGATTCTTCATAACTTTTACACTCTCTCCATTTGAATGAATTATGCTCCCATGTAAACAGGAACAAGCGTCCCACCACAAAAAGAGATTGGCTTCATTTTTTAAAATAATGGCGAATCCCATTGTTGAGCCATAGCCTCTCCTTCGTTAGGAGTCACTAGACCAACTTAATTTTTAGTAACATTATTTGCTTATAGATGTCATGAATGGCATGCGGTCAACACACCGACTCAATGAGACATCTAACAGGCAACTAAGGTATTACTAAGACGTTGAGTTCGGTAAATTTTGCTTAGAGGCCTTCCAGAATCGTAATTTGGAATATGTTTTGGCCACCTCTGAAGAAAGTAAGCCTATACGCAAGTAAATACATCCAGATATTTACACCGGAGTGAAAGGTAGTGCGCCTACCGACTGTACCAAAAGAATGGACACGTCAATTAGCATGAATGAAGTCGTCAGGAAAGAAGAAAAATCATTGAAGAGATTCCTCGACATCTGATTTGAGATCGGAACAAACCAACATGATGATCATCAAGATTAATGATGATTGGATAATATGATGATGATAGTAGGAAAATATTATGACGATATGACGATGATATCACGACCTACGACGACGATGACGGCAATGATGATGGTATTAAATATAATAATAATAATAATAATAATAATATAATAATAATAATAATAATAATAATAATTTTATAGAAGAAGATAATAATAATAATAATAATTTTATTTACATACAGATTTTCAATGTTTACACATCTTTCTGTGCATAAAGTTTAATTTTCTTTCTCCATGCGCCCCTATCCATCCACTCTATGTCCTCCAGTCCACTTGTTCTCATTCCAGTTCTTATTTCTAGCATCCACGAATTTCGAGGTCTTCCTTTCTTTCTTCTTTCAGGTGGACATCATTCCAATGTTTTTCTAGGTAAAACTTCCATCTTCCATTCTTCGTACATCTCCATACCAATTTAATTGCTTATATCTTATATCTACTACTGAATATTTAATATTTATTTTTTCTCATTCATTCAATTTGAGAATTGTCCTAATCATTGAGGGTTTTTCCAACCAATCTTAATAATTAACATGAGTTTTAAAAATACATAAATGACTACGGACTTACAGACTATCAGTTTGTAATATACCTTCACAAATTTCCCTTAATTAAAATTCTCCGTAGTTCTCTACTTCTGTGTCTTCATCCGTTACACCAAATTTCCTCATTGAATTCTGAATGTTATACTTCCATGTTGTTCTTGGTCTTCCTTTTCTGCTCCTTCTTTCAATTTTCCATGCAAGGATGACCTTTGATAGTCTTCCATCCGGGATTATTCTTACGTGTCCATACCATATTAGCCTTCTGTGTTCAATCTCATCCATTATACATATTTCTTCATTCACCCTATCGGTGCCATCTGATTCCTATTTGGGGCAACACTTGTTTTTTTTATTCAATGTCCCAGTTTGTCATTTCGAAATTGATGGTGTTCTCTCCTGGCATTGGCGTAATTGTAACCCACTTCTTAGGTTGGGACACCTGGAAGGCGGGATTACGGCTGCCCCGATGATATGAATACATATGAAAACTACAGTATACCCAACATATAAAATAAATTTAAATAAAACATACTGCCCTAATATCAGTGTAAAGACATACAGTTATATAAGTGAAAAGGAAATAAGCCTGTATAAAATTATCAAAACACGAGCTATAAATAAGAACATTAATAATTGTCGCCTTTTAGTATTATAACATTTATTATTCAATTTTCACCACCTTTCTGCTTTCTTTATTTCATTTTCTTTTATGGCACTTGTTTTATCACCGAGTGTTAGTTCCGCTCATTGTGTATTGAATGTACCTGCCTCATAGAAGGGATGTTTCCACTTTGACGAAAATACACGTCTAAAAAAGTTAAAATTGTTCTTACAGTTTTGTATTCTATTGCATTGTGGACGCACGTCATTTGTTACTTTATTGTCTTCAGAACCATCATCCTAACAGCTGAATCACTTAGCAGTCCATAGTATAACGAAAATTTGATCATTGATGAATGAGTGTTATCCTTCATTTGTCAAATGGACTATTTATACCCGGATTTATTACACCTGACCAAAAATGAACGTTACTTAATACAGGCTTTCCACTTTACATTAGTTTGCCTTTGATTCCTGCTTTCCAGAAATTCCTATCTTCCCATTGTCCATCTTCCATACCCCTCTTCATCATGGCATCATATATTACCTTATACCATGCTCTTCTACTTCTTCCCCTTCTCCTTCTGCCTGGTACCATCCAATTCAACACCTGTTTAGGCCACTGGTCTTCCGGCATCCGTTGTACATGTCCATACTATTGTAGAGCTCTCTTTGTTATCCTATCGATAACAGTTTCTTGTGCATCCATTTCTTGTCTGATATATGTATTTCGAATATGTTGTAGACTGGATATTCTCATACTTCTCCATAATCCATCCATTTCTGTCGCCAAAATTCTTTTCTGCATCCTTTCATTTATTGTCCAGCTTTCTGATCCATATGTAAGTATACTTTCTATTATTGTCTGTATAATCCCTTTTTTTGTTTTTCTAGTCAAATTTCTATTCCATAAAAGACCATTCAGGGATCTAATCGCCTTCCTTGCACAATTTACTCTGTTAATGAACGTAATTTCCTAAATATGAATAGAAATGGATTATTTACGCAGAAGTGGCAGAAAGTCAAAATTAGAACATGTCACAAACAAGTAAATTAGAAACATAATGGAAGCAGAAGAATGCATAATTGAAATAATTGAGGAGAAGGAATTAAAGTGGTTGGGACATGTTTTAAGAATGGAAGATGAGCGATGGCCGAAGCAACTATATCAATGGCAAACGACCAGAAAAGAAGAAAAGGGAAGACCAAAGTTAACATGGAAGGAAAACATGAAGATAGTAATGCAAGCAAGAGGGCTAAGCATTGAAGATGCCCAAGATGGCTTTGGAGGTTTGGCATGGGAAGCTGCTGCAGAACCCCGAAGATATATAGATAGATTTATACCCGGTCTTCCTGGCACAACCGCTCAGAATAAATAATTTATTTTATTCTTATTCACACGACATACCGACCCGACAAGTGTCAGCTTTTATAGCAGAAATCAACGTTTGTCAGCGCTCCATATATATGTCAGCGATTTTTTAGAAGTAAGATACATTTAAGTATTTTTTTTCTTTTTTAGATTAACGCACTAACAAAATAAAGATTGTACCTGTGATTGCAGTTGTTTAAAATAATCAGCTAGGCCTTTCGGAACTTGTTCCATTTTCAAACTGTTCTGTTGGGCATTGAGAGTGACATTACTGATCACTGATTGTGATTAACAAACTTGTTGTATAATGGGTTGATTGCACTAAGTACATTTCCTAGATACTTTTTTTTTCAACAAGGGATGACCCTAGTGTACAGTTGGCATTTCTAGAAATGATGCATGCAATCGTTGCTAGAGTGCAACAGAAAACAGACACGATGTGTTTTACGATTTTTATTTTTGTTCTTGGTGTATTTTAAATGCAGTTTGAAAGATAAAATCGACGCTTTGGTATCGCGTTAGAGTTGCTACTTCTTAAGCAATTCGATTCGCGGTCGGAACAAGTTTCCTGAGTGGATTTTTTCGGAGTTTTTCCTCACCCATAGGACGCACTTCGGGAGACTTTAAGGGTCTAACGATCCCCAACCATTATCTTCCCATCATAATCGATATGTTTAGTGTGCATGTGTCAATGAATGTTTTAAATGTTCAAGTTGTCTCGAATGAGCTGATCACTCATTCGGGAAGGCCCTCTATGTCATAAAACTTCAAAAATATAAAATATAACAAAAAAAGCCAAAATAGAATTCGTATTTTTCAGTATTGGACGCTCATTTACTAGATGGGAAGAGTCACTAAATCTCACTTGATGTGAAAACAAGTCAAAATATATAATTTCAAGAAGAAGAAAAAGAAGAATTCATATTTTTATGGCCAGAGATTCGTGTCCAGGATTTTTATACTTAAGAGCTATGTATACTACACGAAGAAAACTTGCTTGGTTCAGGTTAGGGGCATGGAAAATTTTAAAAATTAGCGACGATCACGATATGCGAATATGTCCAATGTGCGGGAGCTTTGAAGACGAGATACATATATTAGGAAAATGTAACGATCTGGAATATTGGAGGCATCAGTTATTACCGGAAAGATTTCTAAATTCAAATCGTGAAAGATTGGCATGCTACGAGTTACTGGTAAACCCAGAAAATTGGATAAACTTGGGTAGATTTCTGGACAAAACGCGGAAAATAAGAACAACACTTAATCAGGAATAAATAAATATGTTAACAAATTGCAATACATTAAATTCCTTACTGCCCGTGCGATGCATATTTGTAAATAACACTGTATGTATATTACTTTTAGTTTAATAAAGTCCTTATGTACTGTACTGTACGCGAAGAAAAAGAGGATGACATCAAAATCCAGGCCCTTGCATCAGACATGTGATTTATTTCGCATCTAACAAGCACGATAATTTGTAAAATAAAATTGAGATATAAATACTGAATTATTCAATAATTAACTACGGTAACTCACTGCCACTATCGAAACCGTAGCCTAGGTTCATGGTCAGGCGGATATATACTATCCATACATCCATATCCAGAACTAATGTTTTCCAATCACCCTTGTATAATTCACCTTCTCAAATCATGGTTAATGTTATTCTCCACCCACCTCATTCCTGCCCTACCTATTGGCCGCTTTTCTTCTGGTTTTCCTACAAAATATTAAATGCCCTTCTCTCTTTCCCCATTCGTGCCACATGTCCTGCGCATCGCAGTACAAGAGGCTTTACTATTCTTATTACAGCTGGTTTCCCATGAAGATCATTTAACATTTTCCAATACTGTTATTTTAACACAGTACCAATATTGGATCATATTATAGTATTATAATGATATTGTGAAAAGAAAAATTAATGTCTGAACCAGGAATCGAACCGTGGACCTCTAGTTCTCCACACTAGTGTGCAGCCCACTACACCATTCTAGACTTGACACAAATATTAACGATTCTTTCCACATAAACAAATCTATAATTCTCGTTTCGTCCGCTGCCAGGTAGGTGTCACTACCATCACCAACGGACGGCTTCGTTTAGAAATATCTATATTTGAGAATTTTACACCACCACTTTTATAAGCAGTTAACGATGTTATTTAACATTTTACAATACTGTTATTTTAACACAGTTCCAATAATGTATCATGTTATAGTATTATAATGATATTGTGAAAAGAAAAATTAATGTCTGAACCAGGAATCGAAATAGTAGGCTGCACACTAGTCTGGAGAACTAGAGGTCCACGGTTCGATTCCTGGTTCAGACATTAATTTTTCTTTCCATAATATCATTATAATATTATAACATGAATATCATGTAGCTCAATTTATATAGTCTTCATTCACCTGCCTCTTAGTCTCTGTTTGATCCAAAAAATAAATTAAGAACTTTAATCTCAAATACTGGTAATATTTGAATAATAACTGAATAAAACACAACTATAATTGAGATAATGAAAATCTTCATTTTAATATTGTTATTACTTTTATCATCATCATCATATCAACACGGCCATGAAATTCCGGTTTTGATAGTGCCAATGGGATAATGTTTATTATTATTATTATTATTATTATTATTATTATTATTACCTCCTTGGTATGCATAGTAATTCTGCCCGAAGGCAGGTCCTTGACTGCAATCATAGCATTTTCATGCTACGCTTGCAGCTTTACTAGGGAATTGTAGGTGTGGTAGCTTCCCGTTGCTTTCCACACCGGTGAAGGATGATGATGATGATGATGATAAGGATTATGATGATGATGACCATATGATTTCGTGGACCGTTTGGGCCTTAAAGTTTTCCTGACATTTGTCTTACAGGTGAGGAAAAACCCCGATAAAAATCTCACTCAGGAAAACTGCCCCGACCGGGGATCGAACCCGGGCCCACTACGTGACAAGGCAGCATGCTACCTCGAGACCACAGTGGTGGATCTCCTTGGTATATTTACGTTATATTGGTGGAGTGCCTTACATGCTTACATGACCCCCAAATCTATGCCGGCGTTAATGTTGCTGCCGAAAGTTTTACCCATTAGTCTAAAGAATGACCATCTTTCACCATAAAAATACAACCATTAAGAAACGCATGAGTTCCACTGGGGTAAAATTTTCCAAAGGTCAAATAGTCCCCCATTCATTCTACAGATCGTGACCACTTCAAGGAATCCACGGCAATCTCAAATACAGGGACATGTTCCCAGAAAGATGAAATGTTAGGACATTATATTGTAGTGGGGCACTAGAAATATTAACGCAGGAATGAGATAAATCACCCTTGGATATAGATTTTATTTAGATTTTATTTATTTAGCCTGGTGGAGTTAATGCCATGTGGCCTTCTCTTCCACTCACCAGAACAAGCATATGTTACATATGAATACAAAAAAAAAAATACAATAATAGTCATATAAAACAGGACAAACATATGTTACACATGAATACAAAAAAATTACAATAGTAGTCATATTAGACAGGACAAACATGTTACATATGAATACAAAAAAAAGTTACAATAATAGTTATTGAACAATTCATTATCTGTCATATTGAATAATAATGAAATTAATGTCTAATAATAGAATGAAACTAAATACAATTAAAATTAAATTAATGATACAATGAATAAAAAAGGAATAACAGCTCGAATCTACTATGCATAAAAAGAAGAGAAAAAAAACACTACAATGAATTGATCTACGCTTTTTATACAAGGCATTAGGTAAATATATAAACAAATCCTAAGTCTATTTTTATTAAATAATGCAAAAACGCATTATTAATTCTTAAAAAGTAGTATTAGTGAGTTGTTTCTGTTAGTGATTTTATTTTCAATTTATTTCTGAAAGATGGTAAAGTTTGGCAGTCTCTGACATAGGGTGGAAGTGAATTCCATGTTCTAGCAAGAGAAACTGTAAAAGATTTCGAATAATAGGTAGTATGATGAGGAGGGATATAAAGGACACTGTGCTCAAGGGATCGGGTATATAAGTTATGTGTATCAGAGAGTTTAGTGAAGCGGTGTGATAAATAATAAGGTAAAGATGTGTGTAATATGTTATAGAGTAGGCATAGGGAATGGATGGTTCTACGATCTTGAAGACGAAGCCATGACAATTGTTCCAGGGATGGTGTAACGTGATCAAATCTACGTATACCACAAATAAAACGTATGCAAGAATTGTGAACAAGTTGAAGTCTTTGGGTAAGAACAGTATTTAGGTCAGTAAAAAGAGTATCACAATAATCAAAATGGGGCATTGCGAGTGTTTCTACTAGCATTTTTCTTAGAGAAAACGGTAAACAATTTCTTATACGATTTAATGAGTGTATTATTGAGAAGATAGTTTTGCAAATGTTATTTATTTGTTTATTCCAAATTAAATGTTTATCCATAAACACTCCTAGATTTTTTACTGTCTCACTATAAGGGATATAGTCGTTTTACAGGAATTTGGATGGCCAGTAGAAGGTAATCAGGAAGCTTTGCTTTGGACTACGGGGGTGCAGCGAGATCTGAATTCGGAACGGGTTTTTAATCCGAAGGAGGATCCTTTCAACTATCCGAGATATTAAGTTTGTTAGCAAGAGGATGTCATACATAATTCTAAAGGGTAAACGATATGATTTTGTAGTTGTGAATGTACATGGCCCCACAGAAGATAAGGATGACAAGATCAGGGATGAATTCTATGAAGAATTAAAAACCGTTTTTCATTGTCTTTCACGACATCATATGAAAATTGTTTAAGAGATTCTAATTCAAAAGTGGGGCGGGAAGATATAGGCCTATTCAGGCCAACAGTAGGTAAATTCAGTCTTCATGAAGATTACTAACGACAAAGGGGTTGGATTAGTCACCTCTGCCACATCAAGGAATGTTATTGTTAACATTTCAGCATGAATATATTCATAAATATATCCGATGGTAAAACTCAGAATCAGATAGATCATATATTAGTGAACAAACGCTAGCACAATAGGATCATCGAAGGGACAGACTGGAATTTCGGATCATCATCCGGTCAGGGTGAAAACCAGAGAACGGTTATAGTTTATGAGAGGAACAAACGATAAAGACAATTCTGAAAATATTTAATCGGAAAACTTGAGAAAATATGAACGATAATGTTACTCTTATTATTCTTGTTGTTGTTGCAAATTGCTTGTAGTTATGCTTACATTGCTAGCAGGCTTTTGAAATCATAGGAAAATGAAGGTTATTCAAATCACCTCGGAATAGCTATAGTTAGGCAATATCATGTTTGGGAACAATTACAGGGCAATATTATAACATTCGCTTGTGTTTGATAGCTGTTACTTCCAACACTTTGTGACGTATCATTCACAAACATAACCTCATCATCAGTAAAGTCATTTTGGTCATTTTGTGATAATCAACTCCATCAATTAGTTATCCTAGATTATGATTATTTGTTATTTAAGACTTATTTTCTTTAAGTTTATCTAGAATTAGATTAGTTTTTTTAAGCGTTTATTTTATTATGAATGAATTGATTTATTTTAATCATACCAAATATGATTCAGTCTCTACAGGCCTAACCAACAATGTTGGTCAATGCGGAGAAAGTAAACAAACATTCAAGTCATTAGCAGGTGCAACAGTGGCATAATAAGATCAAATTTTCAACAATTACTTACTTCCATCTCATTTTAAAAGCTATTGATTCTAACGTGGCAGATTAGTGCGATGGGTTTAAGCTCCATATCATCATCATCATCTGCATTCATGGATTAGGTCTGTTGACCCGTTCCGACTTCAGCCCATCTCTTTCTAGGGTGCCCACATCTCGGGTACCTTTAGGTTTGTATTTTGTTATTTGCTTTGGATATCTATCTTCATTCATTCTGTCTATGTGTTGCTTCCATTTTTGTCTATATGTATATATTTTATCAGTTATTGCAAATATTTCAAGTTCCTGTCTTATTTCTGTGATCCTGATTCTGTCTTCCTTAGTGCACCCTTTAACAGATCTCAAAAATTTCATTTCTGCCGCCGTTATCCTACTTAGATCTTGTTTTTTATGTATCCAGGCTCCATATATAAAGAAAATGAATCTCTCTTTTGTTATAATACAATGACAACATGAGCCAATATAAATTTACAAGATAGAGCTTCCCCATTATAGAGCAATTTATCTATTTCTATGACCATGCTCGCTTACATATAATCAGAATTTTAAAATTTGTTTGTTTTTTTATTGTGTTGAAACTTCGCATATTGAAAGAGAGTTTGGAATGATTAATGAGGTGGATTATCACAAAGTGGCATAAAATGGCGTCATCAATGTATTTTTAGAATGTATTTCGTAATGAAAGAATATAGATATGTTGAATGTATTCAAAATAAAACCAATATACGTCTATCAGATCGAAGTTTGGTTCAGACAGCCTCTACTGTTACTCCCCGTACTGTTGAATCATGGTATGCAGAAACAATGATATCTCTCTCTCTCTCTCTCTCTCTCTCTCTCTCTCTCTACCTCTCCCTTTAAAAGTAATTTTACATGCCACACGGGCAAATAATAATGTTTCAGAGTTAAGACCGTAACGCATTCAATTCCACTTCATTAATAAAACAATCCAAGGAGGCTTGAATCTAGAGGGTCGTGCAACCTCAACTGCACAGTATTACGTTTTGGCACTTGTAAAAGTGAATTGTGTTGTGTTGGAGCTGCCAGAGTGAGTATTGTTCATTGAACCGCAGCCACCATCTCTCCAAGAATTATGTAAACAGCGGAAAGTTGTAAATCTTACAGTTGCACCTACTTTCGTGAGATTAGAGCGGGCGTGGTGCTCCCATTCATTTGGTAGAATTTGAGATTTGCGATTAAAAACAGACAAAAGAGAAAGTATTTGTTTCGCGAAGCAAGGTCACTCTTAAATAACAGAACTGTCTTCCTTCACTACAAACATTAAGAGTATTGAAGCCGCTCTAATAAATAATCATGATCTCATGATTTAAATGTATTTCATTTTTTCTTAGTTTGACCTCTACATTCCTAGGCAGTTTTCACGTACACCCGGGCCTCACATGAACACATACAGGGCCTTCCCGAGTGAATGTTACAACAACCTCCGAGACTACACAATAATTTAAAAGAAGACAAATCACTAACTCATATATTCATATTAATTAAGGTGAAAATTAAGGTGGGATGGTGTTCAGGAACTATTTCGGACTTAAACAGTTTCCAACAATTGTCATTCAGGATAAGCGAAACTCTAAAATAAATTCATCCATGAAACATGACGTGTACTGTAAACAACAACTTATTTAATTAGATAATAACACATATAGAAGATCGGTTACATCACCTTATTATTTGGGAACTGAAAATATAGAACGAAAGAAGAAAGCCTGATTGTATTGGTTTGCATTTTATACACGATTTTACAAGTATCCTACATGTTAACTCTAATTCTCTAAGACATTTGCTAACTTTTATTAACAATAACTAACTATGTATTCTAAAATACACTTTCGGGATTCTTGGTCGTGTCTTGCAGTGTTGTCTTCTCGACGTTTCGTCACCTTCTGTAGATGACATCTTCAGAAGATTTTGCTTGTGTAAATCTTCGTATTGAACTGCTAACTAGTTGTTAACTTGTTTGATTTTAACCGTAACTATGATTTTTAGTAAATCATTCTAATTGGTTGAGTTTAAACATAGAGTAGCTCGCCCATTTGCTGTTGCCATGGTAGGCCAACATGTAATACCATACATTATTATACTCGATTGAACAAGCTATTGAGATATATAAACATAAACAAAATTTGAACAGAAAAGAGGAAGATTTGAGAATTAATAAAAACATGGTATCCTGCCCTAGAAAACTGTCAAAATAAAACCTTATTGACAAATACAATGAGTCATGACATATATCATGACAAACAGCAAATGGGCGAGCTGCTTGTTTAACTCAACCAATTAGAAATTATTTACTCAGATACATAGTTACAGTAAAAATCACACAAGTTAACAACTAGCTAGCAGTTTACTACGAAAATTACACAAGCAAAATCTCCTGAAGATGTCACCCACAGAAGGTGTTGAAACGTTGAGAAGACTACACTGCAAAGATACGGTCAAGAATCCCGAAAAGGTATTTTAAAGTACATAACGATAGCCGTGATGAAATTCAATAACTAACTAACTCACGGGTTCTATCTTGGCTGTGCTGATACAAGCTCCCCAAACATCGCTATCCGGAGGTAATGTTTACCAATCATCTCCTTCATAATTTAACAGAGCTAACATTTTCAAATCAAACCCTTTCATAATATTTCTGAGCTAGTGTTCCAATCATCCCACATCATATTTATACTCATTTACTTCATTTTAAAATCATCCCCTTCATAATTGCTCCTGAGGTAATGTTGCTATTTTGAAAGTGGAAAAAACACATTGATATAGCATTATTTAAAGGGAGGGGACAACTTAACAGTGTACTCGGTATTCTGGGTCGAGTGCCTGATATT
Source organism: Diploptera punctata (assembly GCA_030220185.1). Taxonomy (NCBI): domain Eukaryota; kingdom Metazoa; phylum Arthropoda; class Insecta; order Blattodea; family Blaberidae; genus Diploptera; species Diploptera punctata. The sequence goes on along the minus strand of JASPKZ010003360.1, from coordinate 1,647 downwards.
TCCAGTCAGCACATTAGAAAAAAATGTATGGAGCGATGGTCCAGGCCAGTAATGCACTATAGTAGTGAGATTTGGGGTTTCCAAAGAACGGAAATACTAAATAAGGTATATACGCATTTTCTAAAGTATATTACAGGACTTAGTAAGGCCGTTTCTAACTGTGGAATTTTATATGAATTCGGGTCATTCCAGGACGACATTAACTGTAAAATTCGTGTACTCAAATACTGGTTGCGAGTAATCCAAGGTGAAACAAACAATGCTTAGAGCAATTTGTTAACGACCACCAAATTAAAAACATAGATGTTAAATTTGGGCAGACGAGTTAGGAGAGAACTCCAAAAGATTGGGATGGGCTGGATATGGGAAAAAGGGACTGACAACTCGCAAGAACGTGTGGGAGAAAAATAAGGAGGAGGTACTTCGATGTAAACCCACACGATACCTTCGCCGAATGTACAGGAAACACGCTCATGTGTTTACAAAGAGACCTAACACAACAGTCTGGGGAAAAGAAATCGTATATACTCAACCTAGGATTTAAGGAGAGATCAGGGCTTGCTTGGTTTAGGCTAGGGGCATGGAAATTTCTAAAAAATTAGCGACGATCACGATATGCGAATATGTCCAATGTGCGGTAACTTTGAAGATGATATACATATATTAGGAAATGTAATGATTTAGAATATTGGGAGACGTCAGTTATTACCGGAAAGATTTCTAAAATTCAAATCGGGGAGATATTGGCATTCTACGAGTTATTGGTAAATCCAGAAAATTGGATAAACCCTCGGTAAATTTCTGGACAAAACGCGAAAATAAGGACAACATCATTCCTGAAAAAGTATCTGTTATCAAAATGCAATACCATTAATTATTAACAATTATATATAAATTACTTAGTGTATATGCTGTTGTGTTATTATTTAATTGTAATATTAATGTGGTTTTCTTTATGTAATTGTAACTGTTAATGTTTTTTTTAGTGTATAATGCCCTATTGTGTTATTACTTAAATTGTAATATTATTGATTGTTGTTTCTTTATGTAATTGTAATGTTAATGGTTTTTAGTGTAGAATTGCTATTGTTTAATTAGTTAATTGTATATTATTGATTGGTGTTTTCTTTATGCTAATTGTAATGTTATTGCTATTGTGTTATTACTTAATGGTAATATTATGGTGTTTTCCTTTATGTAATTGTAATGTTAATGTTTTTAGTGTATAATTGCGATTGTGTTATTAAATTAATTGTAATATTTTTATTGTGTTCTATCTTTAGGCAATTGTAATGTTATTGCTGTTTTTGTTTTTATTTTTCTGTACACTAGTAACCAATTAATTACTTTCTTTGTACGGACTGGTCAAACCAGCACCGTACGGATTACTCTGCCCGTGCGAACCCATATTTGTATAATAATATTGTAAATATCTTACTTTTTGTCTAATAAAGTCCGACTACTTACTAAATATTTGCGGATGATTACCAAGCAATTTATGGACAGAATATTACGAAAGATTTAGAGTACGCTACCATGAATAGAAAACTGAAGGCGGAAGATTCAAGGTGGGGATTAAATATTAAATTTGGACCAAACGAAACTCTATGGTCCTCGGCGCTCCATCAAAATATTTTATTTTAGAAG
>JASPKZ010003359.1:0-12685 GCA_030220185.1 Diploptera punctata | reverse complement strand
CTCCGGCGTTGATGCAGGTGACAAGTCTCGAGATTAATTCATGTATTTGTTTCTCACCCAGTTATTTTGATGTAGCTCGAAATACTCCCACTGTCATCAAGGCAAGGAATCCCTGATGATTCTAGATATATAGGGTGTAAGAGGACCTTCACCGGACAAAAATTATAGGATGATACGCCGTGCGAGAGAGATCATGTTTTTGTGAAGGGAACATAAAGTCCGCAAAACACGTCGTTTATTAGTTATGCTCAAATGAAGTTGTTTTTCCCATAACGGTCGGTATTGAATATACAAACAATTACACACCTATCATTTTATTGAATAAACATGTTTTTACAATAAGTGTTGAAACAAAAAGTGTTGTGACGATATCAATAACAATCCCTGCCATGATCGGCCCGTACTGGCCGACATTGTACGACGATATCAACCATTCAATGAGCCACAAGGTGTCGACTGTACTTTGATCACTTTATTGTAAAAACTGTATTTTTTTCAAAAAAATTATATCTTTGCAATAGTTTATTTTCAACACTCCGACCCTTATGGGTTGAAAACCTTCATCTGCGTGTAACTCAAACAACGTGTTTACGACTATTTGGTCCTTCACAAAAAAAATTATCTCTACATGCCCTATCATCCCTTTCATTTGGTCGTTGAGGTCCTGTTACACCCTGGTGTTTTTAGGATTGTTATTAATTAAAACATTTTCTCTTTCCAAATTAAAAATGGTTTCAATATGCGTTTGTTATATTGTGTTGTTCTTGTTACCTTCATGATGTACCGGAGTCATAACTAAAGACTCGGCTGGGCAAGTCATCTTGTACCTATTTAATGTTTATTTCTCGTTCACATTTATTTTCATCCGCCCAGCATAAAAATTGTGGTCCAATTGTGGTGCACAAAACATCAAATCAAATCAAAAATTTAGGGTAAAATAAACAAAAATAGAGGATGAAGTACTGTTTTAAATAAGACTATAAACATCAGCTAGAACAGGAAAAAATTATTAAATTTTCTGAAAAAAAAAGTCGAAAGCACGTTGCATAATTTGCTAAGGCAATATAGTACAAGCCGGGAGGTTGCGTGTTCGATTTCAGATGAGGTCAGGCTTATTACCACTTGACGAAACTTTGTGGTAGGATCATGTCACTGGGTTCTACCCAGCCTCTAAAATCAAAGAATACCAGATATATTTTCTTGACTCAAACAGTCCATCACGCAGTACTGAAAACTCGGGAGATAAATAGTCTCCAATTGTCAGCCATAATCTCCTACTATTTCAATAGCTCTCTGAGACCTGTAATAAGGATCGCTTTACACATTCACAAATATATAACTTGGGGTGATGAGTGCTTTGCACCAGATAACTTGAGAAAGCTCGTTAATGCCTTCACATACTCACTTCTTCAAGAGGTTTCGTGATGTTCTATGAAATTTGTTTTGTTAACTTTTACATTAAACTAGACCTAAAACATTATGTTGATCTAGCGAAATAACTAACTTATGTAGTGTATAATATTGTAATCTCAGGACAATGGAATGTCATGTATTAACTTGCAAAAGATAAAGAATTATTAAAGGAGAAAAATCAATTAGATCGATATTATAAATACGTTAATGAATATAAAACAAGCAATAGAGACGGAAGAATATCATTAATGGGGAAATTTCCGTATAATAATTTATACAGGAATCGAAAAATCTAACGACCTAAATGCATCGTGTCTTGTGATATGTCCACGATACTTCAAATTTCTATGTAGAAGGAATTTTCTCGAAGACTATTAGTCAGTAGGAGATCGGTCCCCTTACGGAAACGCCCATATGGTAGACCAATAATGAGGTGGAAGAATAACGATCATGATTTGACGGAAGTATATTACACAGATGTTGATTGGAAGACATTTGCTCAGGATAGGAATGTATGCAGAGCTTATGTCCACGCAACCATAAACCTATGAGTTGGATAGAGCCAGTGAGTTCGTTAGATAGATAGGGGATCGGTGTCCATTCAGATATGTACGTTGTATAATTGAGGAGGTTAGAAGCAAAAGTGCAAGTTTTGCAGTATTGAGAAAATGTTGTAAAGTTGAAGTTGTATAAGAAAATCATAGGTAATTCAAAATGATAACTGCGGGTGATGCGTGTTTTCCCCCAGATAACTCGAAATAGACATTTTTGCGTTTACACACTCACATTTTTCAAGAAAAAAGTCACAAGCCTTTGTTTCTAATTGCCTCGATTAGAAGGCATTTTTTAACTGGTGGAAAAGTGAGGATCCTGGAATTTTCCCTTCATTTGAACATGATAACATATGTAATTGAATATTTACCTGATAGAGGAAGATCGATACATACATTTCCACGGTGTATGTTGATAGACGAAACACTTCTGAATTACATCTGTCAAATATTAATATATTTTAAAATTTAATTTGTAAAAATAGTTTACATTTTAACACTTCGTTACGATATAAGTTATTACGTCAACATTATTGTTATCGCTTAGTAAAGAAGCGCATTTTTACATTCACTTTTTGCACGATAGTGCGTTCTGTTGTACTTACAGGAATGGCGACCATGTTCAGTTTCCTATATTTCGGTGTAGCTAACCCATAAATAACTAAATAACTGCACTGTAATATTGCAAAATACCTACGTAGACCGGGAATTAAAACCACTGCCCTTTTTTGTACGCTATGTATAGAATGTGCATGCAATGTATATACAAAAATATATCCAATAGGTAGTGTGAATATACATTATACCAAATAATTCACAGTATTTTTAATTAACTGAGCTTGATTTGAAACAATATAAAACAATAAATTCGTACTTGCCGTCATTTTATACCTGATTGGTGTCACGGTCTTCTGTAGTCTCGACTAAATTATTTTCGGCACTTACCGTACATACATTGGTCAGCCTGCTAACGTCAGTCAGTTGTTTATAATGAACGAAAATATTTCCAACAAAGATGTTATTATTTTACTATTATATATCATTATGAAAACATCATCGAGCAAAAAATATGTATAACATACGTTTGTGAAGTGTTTTACAGAATCTCGGAAATTAAAAACCTTGCTATCGCTCTGATTTTAATAATTTTTTCGCTTCTGTAAAAACTACTTTCCAAACTCCCATTGTAATTTAATATTGTGAAATTTATCTGTTTTTAATAAAATTGTTTATTGCACGTTGGGGAGAAACCTCCATATCGATCTAGAAATCAAGTTACAACAAGTTTCCTCGTGTTTAAATAATCTTAACACAGTTTTATTTTTACAAAGTAACATTATGTTACAATTTCGGTTAATATGACATTGAGAATGCAATATGCATACGATTAGATCATTTTCTTGTTATTTTCCTTCTTCTTAGACGTGAAATCGATCTTGTTAGACCAGAGCTTATCATGCTCGCTTCTGGTTTTAAAGTTCACGGGAACAAACCCTGTCGGCGTTTATGGATTTATTAGGACGTAAATGTCCGTAAGTATATGTTCCTTCGGGAAGGACTAGAAACCAGTGTCACGTGTCTGGATTTAGGGCATGTAACATAACATGAAACTTGTAAGAAGAGGTCTTGTTGGTCCTTCCTAGATTATAATTGCGACACTAATTAGTTTACCTTTTAAAGGGTGTCGTTGATTATTAATTAGGACACAACATTGACTGAACGTATTGGATTGTTTAAACTTTTCTCCCTTACGAGAGTCGCCTTTTCTACGCTAAAAGTGTTCCTCCTACCCGTTGATCTCTCTTCCACCATTTCTAACGCTGAAAAGTCAAAATTTCTCTTCCAGCATTGATGTTATTTGATATTCTGTTCTGAATTATTTCTATGTGTGGTTTCTCCAATCAAGGGGTGAGCTAATAGTAACTATGTAACTATACAATTGCTAGTTTATTTCCTATGGACTTGGAAAACACAAATATCGACACCAGCATCGTCATGGAATTCCTATTGGGTCCAAATATTACTTATGAACTAACTAATTCACTACTTAACAGTGTTTCGCGTACATATAACTCAGAGAATAATTATGTTAGGATCTATATATTTTTAGTATAAGATAATTTTAGTGAAGTTAGAGATGACAAGTGTCCCTGTGATGGCAATAAGATGAATTTACAGAATTTAACCTGTGTTAATTTCTTTCTTCGCATCATTCCTGTTTTTATTATTGTTCCTATATATTTGAAATCCGCCACTTCTTCAAAATTTCAAACATTTTCATTAACTGTCAATTTTATAATGTTGGTATTTCTAGCATGATCATGTATGTTAGGCCCACTTGCTACACTGAGCCAATACTGTAATAGTATTTTGTTTTTAATATGCTTCTTCTGTTTCTATTTCTGATTTATTCTCTTTATAACCTTTAATTTCTGTAGCTCCATTAAGACTAGGGAATGTGAGGTTATGTTTTTTATTTCACATGTGGATATAGAGCGAGGTGGCTCAAACGGTAAGTTGTGGGATTCATATTTGATAGATCCCGAATTGAAATCCCAATGCCGAGCAACTTGAATGAGGTTTTTCCCTGGATTTTCCTCGATCCTCAAGCCAAATTATGGTTTGTAATGTCATTAAAAAGTGCATATTTTATCGTGTTCACCGTTTCATAATATAATTAGGTCTACATTATATAAATAAACATAAATGAAATAAATACACGCATATGACCTGTACTAATTTCCAGCTAAGTTCCAGTTGTACTATAAAAAAACTTTTAAGTTATTACTCCGCCGACTCGGTCTACTGATGGAACTGTGATGCTACATTTACTCGCCATATGAACGAATTGTGTACGGAACTGTCACCGATAGAAACATTTTCCCAGGCAACATCGTATTTTACTGGACTGGATACAAAGTAAGATGGCACCAATAATTAAGAACTTCCATATTTTATTTATTTTATGACAAAACAATTATATATGAACATACCTAATAAGACATTTTGACCTAAGCTTTTTCCATGATGTCGATTTCCTTTATATATAATTCCATTACGAGCAGAATGTATGTTCCATGCTGACTCACCTGCAAATTCTGTTATTTTCACCACATCCTCAAAGGCTAATGTGGGATATTTCTCAATAATCGCTTTGAAAATATTCAAAATACTTTGATTTTCTCCGATTTTTCTAAAGCTTTCCTTCCCAATATTTTAGGAATTCTTGAGAAGCGGCCATTTTGAAACAACTGAAATTCGAACGGATTCTGCAATGCGGATACATGGGAATAAAACAATGCATATTTTACCTATTAAAATTATAATTATGTAATTTAAGAAACTCCTATATAACATACATAGACATGTGTAAGATATTACATATTATTTTTCTTTATTTAAATTGTTACAGAGGGAACTACATTTTCTTGCTCACTCAAACATAAAATCGTAATTCGACCAATGAAAATGCAGTCATACATCTGCTCTGTTTACATCACAACTGGAACTTAGCTCGGAATTAGTATAGATGTTAAAGGTAGATCTCTCATGATAAATGAAATAATGTTGAATACAAACCTTTACAGTCAAATAATTATTAGAAAATACGTGTTCTGTGTTATTGTAGTGTATAAATACAATTGTGTATGTACGGTGACCAGCCCTATTGACTTGTGGTCAGAGGTTCTGACAGTAGTTAATGAAGCCTCGAGTTGGATTCCCGGTCAGAGCACTGGACGTTTTGTTCCTACGGTCGCTCATGGTCTGGATGTGAACTAAGTTTAGGTTTAAGGACTCTTCTGGTGCTTCATTATTATTAATCACCCATCATGTCATCGGGGAAATGTAACTATGTCTTCCAGGCGCCCCTTTTTAATCCTTTGCTTAAGTTTTTAAATCCAAAATTTATTTTATTGAAGTCGAGAAAGTAAGAGAAAGCTACGATCTGTGCACTAAAGAGTAAACTGAAACAATATAGGATACAACTCGGATAATTAGCGTCCAATTCAAATCCAGGCGTCAATGGCCTGACACAGAGGTCTCTCTCTTTCATTTTATTATTTACTAGCTAAGACCCGGAGTGCGCTGCTACTCCTAAATAAATGTTAATTTGTTTTTACTACCAGCCGTGCGTTGTTATACTTGCCTGGGAATGTGCTTACCCCGAGCTTCTTGTCATCAATGAAAGACAAAAATGGTTATTGTGAGTTATCCGTAGAAGATAAACATATGCTGAGTTTTGCAGAGTTTTTTGAGATGTGCAATTCTGCGTACATTAATTTGTTTTATATGGTTTAGGCAGCGTAAGCCATTTAAGCGTCAAAATAGGGAATTTATTTCACGTTTTTCACTAAAAAGGGTGATTTTTACGGGCGAAGACGTTGAGTATTACACTCTCTTATAACCTATGTTCATTCCCGGAATCTCCTGAACATTTTTGAAAAAGCCCCATCTCAATCGGATTAACGGTATGGCAGAACACGCTTGCCCGGGAATCTACTTATCCCGATCTTCTTGGCTTCAATGAAACACAAAAATTGTTATTGTGACTTATCCGTAAGAGATAAACACATGCTGGCGCGGTCTTTTTTGTAGAGTTTTGTGAGATATTCAATTCTGTGTACATTAATTTGATGTATTTGTTATGGTTTAGACAGCGTAAGCCATTTAAGCGCAAAATAGATAATTTATTTCACGTTTTCAACTACAAAGGGTGGTTTTTAGGGGTGAAGGGGTTGAATATCACAACTTTCTTATAGCCTATGTTCATCCCGGGAATCTCCTGAACATTGTGCTAAAAAACCCGTAAAAATCTGATGAACGGTATGACCGCGCATAGAATACGAACAAACAAAGAAACAAACTAACATTGATTTTTATATATTAGGTTTATTTTTGGGGGTTTTTAGGATGTTTTACGAGCTGTAAAGTATATGATATGGGATCCATGACTAATTTCCTTTTCCAAGAATGATGTATTCATTAATTTTATGTCCCTTAAAATCCATTCACCTAAGCCAGAATTGCACCTGCGAAACTCCAATGATAATCGCTTGTCAATCAGAACCGACCTGTTGAACTAGAGAACACCTTTTAAAGGTTTATACGAAATATTGTAGATTAAAAAAATAATCGACTTTTTCTTTGGTAAGGAAATGTTCGGCCACAACAGGTACATTTAAAACTCGTCTTTCGACGTGAATTGTTCAATATAAGTGGGCTACAGTTGTACTATTTACCTTAAAAATCTTAGATCTACCAAGACAGGCGAGAATAAGAAAAATGTCGTAAAGACAAGCTGCTGGCACTTGTAAAAAAAACACTAAATGATTAATAATTTATAGAGATGTTTGTGAAAAACTGACGTATATAACTTGAATCAATATTAATTTATCTGCGTTTAATATTATAAGAAGGAGAGTATTTTTTGTGAAACGTTATTTTCCTCCCTGTGTACAGAACTTGCAGAACCCGGGTCGTGCGTCTCTGAAGAAATAACTGTAGCATTCACTCTCATGTCCCGTCTGGATTCTATTTCAATTCATTTTTTCAAACAATCGATATGACTAATGATGTATAAATCGACATTAAGAGCTTATGTAAAATGTTGTAACTAAGAACTTGTCATCAAATTATTAGTTAAGCTGGGAATTGTGCTCCTCTTGACACAAATCAGAAATTGCTTGGAATGTTGCAGCATGTTTAAAAAAAATCTACACTTTCTTTATAAAGCAAACAGTTACATTTCAAGAGTCGGGTGTGAAGAAGTGTTAAAAATTACCTGGTAATAATAAAGTTATTTTCTATATTATTAATTTCATTATTATTATTATTATTATTATTATTAAATATCAATATAACTAAATTTACGGTCACAGGTACCAATATATTATATAGGGCTTTTCAGAAAGAAGGAACAGACTTCAAACGTTTATTTCTTCCAAACTATAAAAAATATAAACACAATTCCAACGTTCCTGGAAAGAGGAAGTTCAAATTTCAGTATTTTATGCATTCAATATGAGCATCATGTGTTACACGACAAATATCAAAACCGTGGCTAATTTATTGCAACACGCTGATCAGCTGGTCTCTAGTTATCGAATTCGCAGATTCAATAAATAGATTTCGCAGATTTTCAAGAATGTCAGGCATTTTGGGGCGGGATAAAAACAGGGTATTTTTAGTAACCCCAGATATAAAAACCACACAGGGTTAGGTCGGGTGAGCTGGGAGGCCAACGGTAATGAAGTTGATATTCTGCTGCTCCTCCAATCCAACTTTATGTTGTGTCGCCATTTTAATACAATCAACATAACAAGCAACAAACTTTTCTCTTTTCAGGAGCGTTCGAATTGTGTTTCTATATTTTGTAGTTTGGAAGAAATAAATGTTTGAAGTCGGTTCCTTCTTTCTGAATAGCCCTGTATAATGGTACAATAAACAGTAATAGACAGTTAATAACAAATTAGGGAAATTTTGAGCATAAATTAACAGCCTGTTAATAGCATTGATTTGTAGATTTTCTTCATTCTCCAAAGATTTAGTTGCATGCTCTAATATAACATTGAATAGTAGAGGAGATAATGCATTCCCTTGCTTTAACCCATTGTGAGTTTCTAAATTATCCTAAAACTGTTCGCCTACACACACCCTACTCTCTGTTCCTTTTATACATATTCGTATAAGTCTAACAAACATCCGAACTCCAGAAGCATACTATATAACTTCTCCCTGTTAACCGAATTGCATGCCTTCTTCAAGTATATATATATACTTAGAAGTTAGAACTATATTTTTGACATTTGGCAATGAAGGCAAATATGACATAATAAGAAAAATAATTGCCTGAGTCGGGATATATATATATATATATATATATATATATGAAAAATAAATGTTGGGTGTCAGGATTCCTGAGTACCTCAGATAGATAGAACGCTAACCGAACAGAGTTTAGAAACTCGACTCAGGCATTTATTTATTTTCATGTCATATTTGCTTTCATTGACAAAAGTAAAAAATGCAGTTATAACATTTAAATATACAAGCGTTACTGCTATAAAGTAAATATTCTCTTCAAAAATGCTTACTTGTTACAGTGGCGTTAGATGGCTATTGGAATGATATCCCACTACCTCTCGTGCAATTTGAGAATAATATATATATACATATATATATATATATATATATATAAGAATAAGAAAAGTTTGCGTTAGCATTCCTGAGTAGCTCAGATGGTTAGAGCGCTAAGCGAACAGAGTTTAGAAACTCGGGTTCAAATCCCGACTCAGGCATTTATTTTACTTTTCATATCATATCATATATATATGGCACTATGGCCCTGGGGTCGACTCAGCCTCTAACAGAAATGAGTACCAGACGCTTGTTCTGGGGTAAAGGCGGCCGTCACGCAGGGCTGACAACCCGGCTGACACCAAGTGCCGATTGTCTAGAAAAAGTGGGAGCCTTAACCTCCTACTACCCCAAAGGCCTCCTGAGGCCTGTTGTGGGATCACTTTACCTTTTATATATAAATGTATATATGTCTGTCCTTTGCAGAGTTCTAAAACCGTTCTACCAGTCTTCTTGAAAATTTTATATGTAGGTTTTCAGATGTGCGAGTGATCAGCCGTTATCTATTGTGTGTTTAAATAAATACGTGTAGAGGAGTTCACCTGAAAAGAAAATAAAAAAACAATTAGTATAGCGTTCATATTTTTCTTTGTTTGACAAAGGAAATTCAGAATATTCTATTAAATTTAACGTAGGTAGGAATTATCAAAAAAAAAGAGCGAAATCCTACAGTTAGAAGTATTCATTTACTAGCAGAAAAGAATTGAAAATTGCCTAAACTACTGGAACGTTTTTGATTTTTATTTTTTTAGAGTATCCCGGGTTGGTTTACATTCAAAAGTGGAACCCCGTAGATGGCGCTGCGATCGGGTTATAGGATTTTTAGGTCAGAATTGTAGTCACCGTGCATTACCGGGATATTCCACCCGACTACAATGTGACGTCATAGTGCAAGCTTCATGAGCCATAACATATGACAGTGGGGGAGTTTTGTTCCGAACTTATTAATTTGTGAATTTTACGGTAAAGAAGTTACTTAGTCTATATTTTTATCGGATGTCCATGGAAAAGTCGAACGTCTACGATAGTTATAAAAGGCTTGTCTAATCTCGAGGTGAGGACTATCGACCCGTAGTCTCGATCCCCATTCAAAGTTCAGACCAAATTACAATTTTAATTAAGTCTCTTTCGACTTAAAGACAAGTGGTTTGTCGTCGAAGGTCAAAACAAGGCTGTTACCTACCATACAGCATAAAGTGGTTTGATATTTGGTTTAGTTAGGAATTGTCAATCAAGTGAACTATAAACCTTGTAAAATTACTGTGAACTTACATAATTTCATGTCGTTCTAGTTGGTGATGTTCCTGAACTCTAGTCCGAAGGTCGTAGGTTCAAACCCGACCCTTTCCAAGGGAAAAGTCCTCCGGGAGGGACGTTTAGCCGTGGGATCTGAGTCTGAAGAATTTCAGGCTCGTAAAATAATTTGATGTTTATGGGATGATTGTCTACATAATTTAGCGAATAATAATTTGTATAGGCTATCTTTATCCACACACACACATATATATCTATAGCCTGTATATAAAATCCCATATATAATTTATCCGTATTTCCTTACTTTTCTCCTCCTCACTCCTCTTTTGTCGATGGCGCTGAACGTGAACTTGACGTATTATTCTCGGCGACTCCGAAATGCGATTTTGAATTAAAAATGAGTGGGTTTAAATCCCTGTGGAGACAGGGCTTCAACGACATCGGGATATCTAGAATCAACTTACGACTACAAAGACAAGAGATTCAATACTAATCTCGGTCCGTTTTTACTTTTTTTATTTTTCTTCCATCTCGCTCCCTCTTATAGAAACTATACGTAAAAAGTTGAACTTAAATTTAATCGTTTTCGACACTTGTATCCGTCGTATTACATTGTTTTTACATGTCATACTCCTGAGGGTGCTAGTGGTCTCTAACCCCTCAAAATGTAGTTAATGCGCGTTCAGAAAAAAATATTTAACAATCGTCAAACTTGCACATTTCTAATTACTCAGATTTGCTTTGTTTATTCTTCCGTCCATGACTGATCTGTTTGTTGTGTTTTATTATAATACCATATTTAATATTTCACCATTAAAAGTAAATTAAGGTATATATTGTGATAAAAATATAATAAATGTATCTAGAAGTAAGTTACGGTGCAAAAAACGTACATCCGATTTCGAAATAATTTTGCTTTTAAAGTGAAATTTAGACATGTTCAACAATAAAACATAAAACATTACACAACGTCCATAAATAAATCTGAAAAATAACAATTTACACGTACTTAACAATTATGATTTGAAGTCTGGAGGACAAAATGATAAACATTAAGCAGTAGTGTAACTTGATAATGACAATAAATCCTCCCAACTCGTGTTCAACGTAGCGATTGAGATGAGATGAAGCCCCTATATTTATAGAAGTCTGAACGATAAGTGTGACGATGAGTATGGATATATCCTGTGGCGGGGAAACGGTAGAAAACCTACAAACTATAATTACTAATGAAGATGATTTATATTAAATGTGTATAGCCCAAATAATCACATAACCTGAAGTTTATAAATAAAATAATCAATAGACGGAAGAAAATAATTGACCTCTAAACTTTCATATAATTAATAATATAGAAAATTAAGAGGGGAGCAAATGGTTGGTACGGCCTCGAGAAGGGTACAGATGCCCGACTATGTATACCTTAATAAATCTCGGAGTTAATGCCACTGCGACTTCTTGAGCAGCTCTGCCAGCAAAGTCCTAATCTACGTTCTCGTCGTGCTCCTGACTACAGTCGGTAATAGAGTGTAGCTAACAGGATGGGACGAAAGGCGATTCTCAGCGCCTTAAAACTGAGACCTGCCGGCTAAGGGAGCCAAACCCTAAAAAAAAAAACCTTGGTCCTCCGTGTCTGGGGGTAGGGGCGTCAGGCTGGCAACCTGGCCCTGGAAAAAAGTATATCGCTACGTACTTCAGTAAAATATGTCAGCCGCATGGATTTAAATATAACAGACTTATGCACGAAAACGGACCTTTGCTATTGACACATGGAATGTTCAAGGCTTGAACACTAAAGAACAAGAAGTATAGATGAGATTACAGCAATGAAATGCAGATAATATTATGGTGCTCTCAGAAAAAAAAGAAAGGGAAAAAGGACGGAAAAATTAGAAATTATACCATATCTGGAGTGGGTACCAAAAACTAGTAGAGCAAAAAAAAGGTATATCCATTTTGATAAAAAATAAGTTGTGTAAAAAATATAGTGTCTTGGGAAGAAATTGATTTGAAAAATTATTTAATAAATCTTAAACTTTTGGGATAGAGCTTTATAACATAGGAGTTATGCCATACAAAGAGATGAACAACCATAGAGAAAATGAATTTTTTTGACAAATTGTCAGAAATTTTGGACAAAATAAAAAAAAAAACATTAAAGAAGTAATCATAACATGAGATTTTAATAGTCGAGTAGGAAGTAGTATGAATGAAGATGAAGTGATAGGACTATTGGGAAAAAAGTGGAAAATGACAATGGAGATAGATGATAAAGTTTAGAAACAACATGCTATATGATAATGAATAGTTTATTACAAGGATATACATAA
>JASPKZ010003358.1:40000-94529 GCA_030220185.1 Diploptera punctata | reverse complement strand
TTCCATAAAACACATGGAAGTAATTGAAAACTGAAAAATACCTCTTCGGTCATTATTGTAGAAATGTTATATTCGAGTCCAATCAAATACAGTCTAAAGTACTTTATTTAATGTTGAGCAAGACTGTTAATTGTTTCAAGTGCCGAATGAAATTGAACAGCCGAGATAATCACTATTACCCCACATCATCTTAGAAGAATTTCCAAATGTACCTCCTAATTATCAGAATTACAAGACTTTGTATACAGTGTGATTCACAATAAGTATTACAGACTTCTAAGGGTTAGAGGGGATATAACAGATAAAGCTTTGATAAGGAACCCATGCCAGGAGACGTACCATTTCGATGTAAAGTAAGTTTGAAGATCGAAACAAATTGGGCTATATCGTGTGTTCTTGTGTTTCAGAACAAGTATTACAGACTTCTAGGGGTTGTACTACGCCAATCGAGTCGGAGGAAGATCTTGCACGAATTCTGGTAGCAGCAGAAATTATTTTGCACACACCAGGTCTTGAAGGGCGTGTGTATGAAAACTTGCGTCGCAGGTAGGTGTGCAAGGAAGAACTGGGTCGCCATATGAATCCACACTTGTAATACAACCCTTAAAAGTCAGTAATACTTATACTGAAACACAAGACACGCAATTTCAGACCATTGTATTCCGATTTTCAAATTTATTTTACATGTAAATGGTACGTTTCCGGACATGGGTTCCTCATCAAAACTTTATGTACTAAGTCCCCTTTATAACAACTAGAACTCTATAATACTTATTGTGAATCACCCTGTAAAAAAAACGAACTGGTAACTTTACGAGGGAAACTCATGTCTGAAAATGATTGATGAAACTGAAGGAGTGGAAAACATTACGTCATAGATCAGTAGAGCGTGGAGTAAACAAAAAAGTGACAGTAGGAAACCTAAATAAAAAACAATAGAATATAATTAATGAGAACATAGATATATTAATGAGAAGGGCTCGAATTGCCGAACGCCAATATCTTTGAAATTTTGTACCGCCAATATCGATGACAAAAAAAATTCGATGTCCAACTTTTCATGCACCCAAAAACATACAACGACGAGTTAAGCAGGATATTTAGGTTGCCAATAATTGATTGAAGTTATATTTATCCTAAAATAAGGTATTTAAGAAATACATCTTCATGTATAACTAGCTAATACCCGGCGTGCGCTGCTACGCCTTAATAAATTAAATGTTTAGTGAATAAGTAAAAAGAAAAGTAAATATAAATGTACAGGGTGGACCGCTCGAATGGACCTAATTTCAATTGCTTGTTACTGGCAAACGGTTGAAGATAGAAACTTAAAACAACGTTCATATTACAGAAAAACTCACCAAGTTTTGATATCCAGATCACCACATCTCTATATGAGCCCCAGCAGTCACTGTGACGATATCAAAGCGATGAACAATTTCTTGCCAAGTACGTTGGAGTATGTCTTCTGGAATGTTCTCAATAGCCTCTATGATGCGCTCACGAAGATCACGAAGGTCTTTGACTGGGGTGGTGTAAACTTTATCTTTGACATAGCCCCAGAGAAAGAAAATCCAGTGGTGTTAAATCGGGAGATCTCGGGGGCCACGCGATTGGTCCTCCCCTACCAATCCAACGGCCAGGGAAAATGTTGTCCAAAGTCGTACGAACTTCATTGGACCAGTGGGGAGGAGCACCATCTTGCTGGAAAACGATGTTAGGCTGCAGTTGTTCAATTTGTGGAAAGAAGAACTGCTCCAGCATGTCAAGATATGTGGTACCACGAACAGTTTTCTCGGCGAAGAAAAAACGGTCCAATGACCTTATTATGTGACAAACTGCACCAAACATTCATCTTCGGACTATCACGAACATGCTCTTGAATAGCGTGAGGATTCTCCGATCCCCAGATCTGCACATTATGCCGGTTTACCTTGCCTGACAAATGGAAAGTGGCTTCGTCCGAGAAGAAAATCTTGGTCATGAAGTCAGGATCAGCGCCGAGACGGTCCAGCATCGTATTGGCGAATTCCACTCGTTTCGGCATGTCATTCGGCTCCAGACGTTGCACTAACTGCACTTTATATGCGTGCAGTTTGAGGCGTTTGTGGACAATCCGTTGTAATGTCGATTTTGGTATTTGAAGTTCCCGCGAAGCTCTTCTTAATGACTTCCGGGGCTTCGCTCAAATGCGGCTTGAACATTTGCTACCATTTCATCGGATGCTCTGCGACCACCACCATGCTTCTTCAACACAGATCCTGTAGCTAATAATGTATCACGCCACTTCTTTATGCTTCTAGCAGTTGGAGCATCACGGTTAAACACACGCGGAACTCCCTTTGAACTCTAATGATTGATTTAAACTCCGCATACCACAAAACAGCTTGCGCTTTCATCTGCGGAGTCGCCATTTTCACAAACAATTAAATCTAAGAACGAGAAACGTATCTTTGTGCCATCTACCGACAGGATTCGAAACTTGGTGAGTTTTTCTGTACTATGAACGTTGTTTTAAGTTTCTATCTTCAACCGTTTGCCAGTAACAAGCAATTGAAATTAGGTCCATTCGAGCGGTCCACCCGTCATTCTGTTAAACACCCCGTGCTGATTACCTTGCGTTACCCTGAAACCTACTCATTCCGAACTTCTTGGCATAAATGAGCTGAGAGGAAAAGTGGTTATTGAGATATATCCGTAAAGAATACCGGCCGTGCGCTGCTACGCTTGCCTCGGAATCTAGTCATCCCGATCTTCTTGGCATCAATGAGCTGCAAGATAAAATATGTATTATGTGTTATCAGTAAATTATAGACATATGCTGTCGCGGACTTTGTTGTAGATTTTTTTAGATAGCGTAAATCATTTAAGCGTCCAAAAAGTTACGAAAAACATGTTTTTCACTACAAATGGTGATTTTTAAGGGTGAAGGAGTTGAGTAGCTATTACAACTCATTTATGGCATAAAACTCTTCCGAGAAACTCCATTTTACAAAAAAAAAAATCACAATCGGATAAGTGGTGTAGTAATACAAACCGGACTAACAGTCATTCAGACATACAAATATATGTATATAATTTAATGAAAAAAAAAAAAAACGTTTACCAATAATAAAATATGCCGGCAGAGGATTTAACTGTGAGTCACACATTTATTTTTTTGACCAAACAATTACATGGTGGTCCTCCCTGAACAAGTGATCTGTTCATTATTTCTTAAAACACAATTCACATAAATATATTATAACATAATGGCCTACATGAAATACGTACATAACACAGGTGAACATAATGTTTGTCTCATGAGTACCAATAGTTGTACTAAATGCAGTTTGTTATCCATAAAGAATGTTGAGCCTTAAACTGAGTCTGCAATTGTGAATGGGGCCTCAAGGTATTCAAAAGCTTGAAGAGCTGTAAAGTATAGACCTAAAATAACTGTAAGGAACAAATTTCAAATATGTATTCGGAATTTCTCCATCACCCGCAGTTTTTTTATTTCAATTTCAATTAATGGATTTAAATAATTATTTTTTTAATAAACGTTTTTTCGTCCATTTTTCCATTGTAAAAAGTGAGCGATGAGCACGGGGAACACTTTTATCCGGTTATTTCAGTATGGAAAAGATATATCAAGACTAATGGAATCCTAATATGCTGGCTGATTATTGTTGGACCATCAAGAGGGATGCTCCATAGGCGAAATATAGGAGAAAATCATCATTTCTTACCTTCTAAGTGAGTCCGAATGTTCGAATATTGTGTAGTTACGAATGTAGAAAATATTAAAGTGTTTGAAATTATGAATGTCTGTCTCTCGGTAATCTTGCGTGCTGGAGAAAAACCAATATCATATTTGAATTCAGGAGAAAATATACTATCACAATCACATATTTTTCTTTCTGAGACAAAAAAAAAAAGTTTCTTTTTTGTTGCTCAGTGTAATTAAATATTATATTCGTTATTTTATTTTCAATGCTCCACCATAATTAATTTACGAATGTTTGTACATTAATCTACTGTAAATATATCTAATTATTCTCCGAAAGCCAAATAAAAAAGCGAATTTATAATTCAAACGCTATTTCTTCCTATATTTTGAAGCCTTTCTGATTCGTATTGGTTTTAAAAACGTTTATCGAAAGTAATCTCAGTTTCGCTTGCAGCCTACGTTTTACAACCAATTCTCACATGTTTTCAATACGAGGAGACAAAGCCTTCTAGATTACATTGCCTGACTCCCTGCCATTCGTAACAAATGAACGCCCATGGAATTAAACTTCTCGCGGATGCCTGACACCTAATTCGAAAAGTTTTCCTCTTGAAGAGAGTCAGAAAGAATAGAAGTAGAAGAATGCGCAAGAAACGGAAAAGAAGAGAAGAATGCTATAAAATTGAATGTGACGATAGTAAAGAAAGGAGACGGGGCTAGCTTTCGCCCTCGTCGACCATACGTTCTATTAAAAGTCTCGACGCTGGGACAGTTCGTCTTGCATTTTAATATTTGCTAGAGAATACTGTGACCTCCGGATAAAAGGTTTGTTACTCCAGTCACGGAAGTCGTAATACAGTTGATTACATTATAATGGCGAGCGGTTCTTCATACTAATATGATCAACCGTTCAAATTAATATATTCACTATTCCATGGTCTAAAATTCAGGATATTTAAATATGAAGAGAATCCTAATTTATTTAGTGAACATACTAAATTACGTAAGACAGGGGTGCCTATATACACTCATATTTCATAGTCCTATATATATATATATATATATATATATAAGTTATGACTATCTTTAGAGAATGAGAAAGGCTTGAAACTCGATGGTATTAATAAACTGTTAGTTTATGCTGATGATGTAGTATTGTTGGCTGATAGTGAGGAGATACTAAAGGACAATACGCACACACTATTGAGTAACACTAAGAACTTAGGACTGGAAGTAAATATCAATAAAACTAAATATATGGTCACACTTAGGAATACATTATATAATGGAAATGGACAGCTAATGACAAATGAGGGAAATTTTGAAGAAATGCCTGAATTCAAATATCTAGGAACAATAATCAAATAGGAATGAGATGCACAAAGAAATTAAACATAAGCTCAATTCTGGAAATGCGTGCATTTCAGAGACTCTCGATGTCCCAACTCCTTTCAAAAAACGTTAAACTGAAAATATCTAAAACTATTATTCTACCAGTTATACTATATGGGTGCGAAACATGGACACTTACTTTAAGGGAGGAAAGGAGATTAGAAGTATTTGAGAATAAAGTACTTAGGAAAATTTTTAGACCAAAGAGAGATGAACAGACAGGTGAATGGAGAAGACTACATAACAATGAACTACATGGTCTTTATAGGAAGCCAGATATAATAAGAACAGTTAAGTCTCGTAGACTGCGATGGGCAGGACATGTTGCACGTATGGGGAATGAAAGACTTGCATGGAAACTTCTTGTAGGGAAGCCAGAAGGAAAACACCCAGTTGGTAGACCAAGAATGAGATGGGAGAATAATATTAACTATGATTTGAGGGATGTGGATTATACAGGGAATGATTGGAAAGCATTTGCTCAGGATAGGGATGTATGGAGAGCTTATGTCCGCGCGGCCATGAACCTACGGGTTCGATAGTGCCAGTGAGTAAGTAAGTATGACTATATTTTTGACATTTGGCAATGAAGTCAAGTATGATATGAAAAGAAAAATGAATTCTTGAATCGGGATTTGAACCCGAGTCTCTAAACTCGGTACGTTTAGCGCTATAACGACCTCAGCTACCCAAATATTGCAACATAAACATACATTTTTCTTATATATGTAGTATTCTCAATTCACACAAGAGGTAGCGGAAAATCGTCCGACTGACATCTTGTGGCCAACATAACAGTTAAGCAAAATTTTAAAGAGAGTAATTACTTTGTAGCAGTAACGCTTGTATATTTAGATGTTATAACTATATATTTGCTTAACTTATGTTGGCCACAAGATGTCAGTCGGAACAACTTTCCGCTACCTCTTGTATGAATTGAGAATACTACATAATATAAGAAAGATGTATGTTTGTGTAGGAATACTTGGGTATCTCAGGTCATTAGAGCGCTAAATGTAGAGAGTTTAGAGACTCGGGTTCAAGTTCCGACTCAAGCATTCAATATTGTTTTCATATCATATATATACACATATGAATAATAAGGTATTCGTTACACAATATTAATGTGTTTGTCCACCGCTGTCGTCTCGAGCGTGCTGCGTTGTCACGCAGTGGGCCCGGGTTCGATTCCCGGTCGAGACAAGTTTCCTGGGTGAGTTTTGTTCGGGGTTTTTCCTCACCTGTAAGATAAATGTCAGGTAACGTTAAGCCCCAACACCATTTGGCCATCATTATAATCAATATCATGTACGCCTAATTAGTTTAAATTTAGTGTAAGGTCTCTCCTGGCGCATCATTAACATCATCAACTCTCATATCATAAGGGCAGCGTAACCCCGGCTTCCAGGCGCCCTAACCTCAGAAGTAGGTTTCAATTACGCCACGCCAGGAGAGAACACCAGAAATGTCGAAATGGTAACCTGAGGCATTAAAAAATTATATATTTTAAATTGAAAACCTAATCTTTATTACTCTTTTATTTATTGTATACTACCAAATGATAATAGGTCACAATTAAAAGGATATTGCAGTGCCAGTTTTTGTTTAATAATATAGCAGAGAACTTTAAACCCGATATCAATGACATTTCTGATCTCCACCTACTGGAACAAAATATCAAATAAAGGAAAACTTTATAGAACTAATTAACAAATTTAAATATCTGTGCTCTAATATAAATTAAGGGAAAACTATGACAGAAAATAATTCAAACTCTTTTAATAGGGTATTAGGAAAACATGTATGAAAAAAGAATATAAGTTTAATTTATAATGCGATCGTCCTTATGGTAGTGAAAATTGGATATTAAGAAGATCACAGGGGTGTCAGGCAGCGGAAATGAATGAAGAATTTAAGATCGGATATTTATGGCTATATAAAAAGTAGAACAAAAAAATAAGAAGCTCGTTAATAATACAGACTATTCTAAACGTAATTAGATAATTCAGAACGATTACACTTACAAACACATCTTATAAAAAATATATAAAAAAATATAAAAAATATATAAAGAGGCCTGGAATCCAAAAGGTTATCCAGAAAGGGATGGAGGAACCATTTGTTTGAAGAAGGTAAAAGTCAGGTGGCGTAAATTCTCAGGCACGTGATGATAGTAATTAATTTGTCTCTCATAAATATTTAACAAAACACAGCCTTAGAAAATAAACATAAAGTAGACTATATTTCGGGGAAAATAAATTTGGAAATATTTTTATCGTAGGCTTATGCTAGTAATTCAGTGAGATGTTTTGTAAATTTTTTTTTTTATTTGTCAAACTCTGAATGAAAGTAAATACAAAATATAATTTTTTTGCACGCCTCATATAAATTTGTAGCTTCTAAATTGTTAGCCGTTTCGCATTATATGAACTAGAAGGCGCTTTCTGGTTGTACGTCACACACATCTCATCACTGCATGTAAGCCTTTCATGTATTAATTTATAAGAGCCTCTAACCTAGTTCGCGTTTCAGTCACTCGAACTGGGATTCGTGGAGGACGATTCGAGTCAGGACAGGTTTTTCTCTCGTTTTTTCATGCCAAAACTATAATTCACCTCATGCCTTCAGTTATGCTTTATTTTACTTTATTTTATTTGCCCTTACGATATTTCGACAGGTTAGTTCAGCCGGCATCCTTGTAAATCACACACCTTAAATAACAGTAGGTTTGGTCCGTCAATCTGACAACACACCGTAGACGATTAGAAACTGTACATTATTGTTAAAGGTAAGTGCCTTCTATCTCCAGTTAAAATAATTATAGTATTTCAAGACGAAATACAAAACTTTCGTCACGCGAGCACAGCTTAAACTACAAGTAGGATTTACAAATGTTGATTTCAGCTCAACTCCTACACCAAAGGTACGATTTTGCAGGTAAACGAATTCGACATTACACTATTATTATTTCTTTTATGCCTAGATAAACAAAGCTTTATCAGTTCATTTTATAATAATAATGATAATAATAACAATAATAATAATTATTATTATTATTTTATTCTGGCAGAGTTAAGGCCATAAGGTATTCTCTTCCACTCAACCAGCACAAATTACAAGTACATATTTGACAATACAGATTATATAAACACTATACTAATTATAAATAATTAAAATATATAAGATGTTGCAATGAAAATTTCATGTACAAACATTATGTACGATAATAATAAATAATAATAATACTTATGATGATAATAATAATAGTTACGATGAAAATAATAATAATAATTATATTATAAATATGATAAATTATACGAAAACACCAATTAATATATGTACCTTACTTTCGATAATGATGAATTCGAGGTTAGAGCAAACATAAAATTACATTTCTTTTAAATCAACTAAATATGTGTAAAGATTTAATCAAATATTGAAACCCATTTCACGAGAAAATCCTCTATGCCGTTATTACTTTGGAATTCGCTAAAAGAGTGATAACACAACAATTATGACGCAAAAAAAACAAGGGTTCGATGCTTACTTTGCAAGTATCATGATAGTTGACGTAGAAATAGCATAAGTGAAAATATGAATATTGTAGGGAAAATTAAAATTATGGTACATACAGGTGTAAGACAGGGGTGTCCTTCCATTTTAATAGCAATATTGATGATATCATATACAGATAAATTTGGACTCACATTTCAAAATGAGACCTTAGACAATTTACTTTTTGCACAGGACCAAGTTCTAATATCTAGCTCAGATGATGGTCTACAGAAATCACTCTTTCAATTAAATAACATTATACAGAATTATAATTTCAAAATATCGATAAGTAAAACAAAAATACAATTTTTGTAGGATCACATACCGTAAGAGCTAAAATAATTCTGGAGGGGAAACTCATTGAAACAAGTGAACCATTTTAAATACCTGGGTTATGAAATATCCTATTTTAAAAATGAAGATCTTTTTAACAAAGTTAACAAATTTAATTATATATGTGGCACAATTAGAATAATATTTAAAAAATACAAGAAAGGAAACAAAACAGTAATTTAATAAAGTAGTGGCAGTCCCCTTACTACTGTATGGTAGTGAATTTTGGGTTTTAACTAAAGGAGAAGAGAAGCAGCTGAAACGAGATTTCTGAGAAGTGTAGCTGGCTGCAAACGTATAGCTAAAAGAAGAAGTGAAGGTATTAGAAATGAGCTAAATATTTTTAAACTTTTAAATAAAATAACAGAATCTATAACAAAACTGGAAAGAAAATGTTCAAACAATGAAAGATGAACGCGTAACAAAAATTATACTTAATTACAAACCAAAAGGAGATAGGACTGTTGGTAGATCGAAAAGAGATGGATTCAATTTTTTGAATGAGAATCGATGAGACCGGAACAAGCCACATGGGCGTAATCCGTGATGGTTTTTGATGATGATGTTTCATACAATTTATTTTCCTTTACAGTTCTTATAAGAACTGAATATCCTTATATTAAAATGTGTGAGATTATTGTGTGGATGAACTATATGGGGGTATATGTTGAAATGAGTACATAGGAAATGTGTGAGCAAAAACGTGTGGAAGTGTACAAAAAGTAACTGGGTTACGATATCAATGGAGATGAGTATATAAGAACTTTGTGAGGGTATCAGTGGAGATGAATACATGAGAACTATGTGAGGGTATCGGTGGAGGTGAAACGTAGAAAACTGTGAGGATTATCGGTGGAGTTGAGTACATGGGAACTATGTGAATATATCGATGAACGTGAGTACAGAGGACCTGTTTGAGGATAACGGTCATAGGAGGTCTTTGAGCAAATTTTGTTGGTTGTTTCATTCCCACATTTAAATTGCTACTGTAATGGGCATAACTATTTAAGATCGTCTTTAATCCTTAATTCGGCAATATGTTCTATATGGTACATATACTTACATATTTTTATTTATTTAATATTTTAATAATACAGTTAAAAACGAATAAATAGAAATTACTTAAAACTGTATTGAGTTACACAATATAAAGTAAATATAGTAATAAATTACAGTTTTAAATGATTTTATTTTCATTGGTTACGAATAACTGGTTGGGAAATTAGTGTTTCGCCAGTCAAACTCCCATTTTGATAGAAAGCAGGTTCCAGTATCCAGCACACTAGATGTTGCCGGTCATTGGCTGCTATTATTATCACTGTTACTGGTAGGAATATTTCACCAATTTAAGGGTTAATTAATACTGCCAATTAGGTAAGTAACATCAAAATTTCCGTGCAATGGGATATGTTGTAATCATTTTTAGATGTAATCAATAAAAGTATTTTGGGATTAGGAATAATTTTGATTATTTTATTACATTAAATTACGTTTGGTATTTCACTGTGATTCTAAATTATTCCGTAAAAGCCATAGGAGTGTGGACAAGTATATTTCATGAAAGTGACAAGCTGTTTACAAGCAACTGAAAAGTTGATCAATTATAAAGTTGCTCTCTCTTATGTCAGGCGCGTTCTCACAATTAAAAGTTCAGGTACGAAATTAGAAATAGCATGCGTCGTCCTCATGTCCTAATCAAATAAACACAAATATATATTTTGGGTCGATATAATTGTAAGCTCATCTAGTCTGTTGAGATATAGTTCGTTCCGACATATTGCACACTAAGTGACTCCGGTTTCAAAAAATATCCCTTCGTAATATTAGTAACAAATTATCAATTCATGTCTTTAAATTAATTTGTTTTACAATATTCGACCTTTTAATCGAAACATATGGAATTAAATATTTGTTACAGCATATATCATATATATAGTTTTGTTGAGTGAAAATCTATCCAATACTTGCCATCAATATAAAATAGGTTTTAATAACAACATTCTGAAGGAAATACGCTTAGGTAACCTCATAGGATCTACGATTATTTCACTATAATTAATTTGGGGTTGATAATAATACAGTATACTTGTTCAAAGCGGAATCGCATGGGGCCTTTTTTTCACATTAGACAATATTCCGCATTATAAAAAAAAAACAAAAATTAACCAATCGTAGATTATAGAACACCATATAATGTATTTTTATGTACCTTGGATTAATTGTAGTTTCGCTGCCTTTGGAAAGTGAAGTAAAGTATGCACGAGCGACTTCGACGGTAACGCGCGAGAAAACAGTCCCGTTTTGTCAGCGGTAAAAATGTCTTTTAGGCGCCTATCATGAAATTAAAGTATAGAGTTTCGGCTTCCACTCACTAACTATACTTTCGTCCACATCCTTTGATTCTCGCAAATTTTCATTACACATTTCATTGTGTCGTCTTTTAAACCTGCCACAACCAACCTGAAGATGCCTTCAAATCGTTATTCCCTAGGATATAGCAACAGTTAGGGATTAGCTTTGCAGCATCAGTCCGGAAATTTGGAGATTTGTGATCTTTCTTTCTTTCTTCCTTTCACTCCCCTCTTCATTTGACAATTTCCTTGCATCCATCATTCATTATATTTTTTCCACATTTAAATTTAGTCATTATTTCGCGTTCTGAGAGTTTGTTTTTGCTTATCTTCAGTCACTTTTACTTTTTCGTTAATGACATTGATAAATACGATTTAGCCATCTTTATTTCGTAACATAAATTCAGAACGCTACCTGTGAAAGATACGTACACAATCGGTCTCACATCTTAAACTAATTTAAGATTTTACAGTGCACTGGTTATTTAAGACATGTCACAAGACAAATATTTGTTAATCAAACTTGCATTTCGCAAAACAGGTGTGCAGTGAGGTCGAAATAAACACTCTACTTCACTCGGTGGCAGGAATCATCGCTATTATTAATTCGCCTAACGGGAATTCAATTAAGTGGAAACTAATGTATTTCTCTCTCTAACTTTCCTCCTTATAAAACTTTTTTTTTCATGAATTGTCTAGAAATGTCCTTCCGTTTTCGCGTTGGACAGATTCCTTTTATACAAAATAAAACACGTAACATTACTATTATTTTGCCGGGACCAATACATTTGTTTACATTGGACAAATTTCCGCATAGTTCACGTTCCGGATTAAACAAGTTTTACTGTACCTGAAAATCAAATTTAATCACTTGTGTTTCAAATACGTTTCTATCTTCTATTTCCTCTCTCCTAACAGCTATTTTATTTTAATTTATTTTCAACGACGCATATTTTTCTTAATATATGCCTTAAATTACACATTACGCTTATTCATACTTTGCTATCTTCGTGAAAGTGAAACTCATCATCGCCCTTATGTCCATTACTATTATTACTATTTTAATAATTCCAATTAGCATTACTGTGGGGCACGCCGTAGCGTAGTGGTTAAGGCACTGAGCTACAAGCCGGAGGGTCGAGGGTTCAAGTCCCGTTGGGGTCAGGATTTTTAAACTGACCCAAACTCTCTGGCGGCACTATGGCCCTGGGGTCGACTCAGCCTCTAACGGAAATGAGTACCAGACGCTTGTTCTGGGGTAAAGGCGGCCGTCACGCAGGGCTGACAACCCGGCTGACAAAGTGCCGATTGTCTAGAAAAAGTGGGAGCTTTAACCTCCTACTACCCCAAGGGCCTCCTGAGGCCTGTAGTGGGATCACGTTTTACAATTAGCATTACCAATACCAATTATTATTACAATTATTATCCTAATATTAATTCATATCATTACTACTAATAATATCAATAATTGCTTTTAATAAAACAATATACTAAATAGTAACAAATTTACTACTACTCTCATTATTACTAATAATTAATAATATTAATTACTATTAATTAGTATTAATAATACTCGTTACCATTTATATTACTTTTACTATTACTGCTATTAATTACTGTCAAATCTAGTAATTCTTATTGCAAATACTAATTACTATTACTTTTAATTTTACAACTACAATTACTATATTATTATTAATGTTAAATCTTAGATTCAATGTGTATGTTAATTTAAGTTTAGCGGATATGCTATTGTTTACACATTTTCGCCTTTTCTAAGCGGTAGGGAATTCAACTGTAATTTTCTCTTTTTTCTCATGTTGTTCACATTCGAATTCCCTCTGTTTAACTTTGTTTTCACTTGTTTCGTTTTGTTTGCGTCAGACCGACCTTATTGCGTATCTATTTATGAAAGGTATCGGTCCGGTTGCTTGTAATTTACTTACTAATAGTAACATCATCGTCTCGACCTACGAGTAGTAAGGTCGAGCTCTCTCTACAGTTAAGTTTTGTCTTACGATTATTGTCTCGACCTTCAACTAGGTTTGTCAAGTTGAGTTCTGCTCCTTGACGCGATCAGACCGTCCTGTTTCACTTTGTGAGCAGGCTATTTGTTTTGAGTTCTGGTAATCTTCTAGTAAATCGTCCTGCTTAATTCGAGCAGGCTATAATGTTACTTTGAAGTTTAAAGTTCTACATGGGCGCTCAACGAGTGGTCGAGCTCTCTCTCTACGCTATGTTATTCAAGGTTGATAAAAGTTACGTTATACAAGTTTAGTCCTGTACTCGCTTCGAGCAGGCCGCTCCTGTTCTATTAGAGCAGGTTGCTTCATCGTTTATCAAAATACTATTAAAATGTATTACCTGAAGATAATGTTCAGTTCTGCTAGTCTACGTGAATTAGTGAAAAATATTCAAGAAGCAACATTGAAAAGATTTATATAATAGAAACAGCTGCCAGACTTCACCTTTGGCTGCAAAAATATGTTAATCACAGTGACAGCTACTACAGGACATCGTATCCCATTAGCAATTGAACTGACCGGGAAAACATTAAATTGTTTTGAAACCCAACAACTAATTACTGTTATTTTTACTTTTACCATTAACCTGTAAATTCATCGTAAGTAATAAATCTCAAGTTCCGGTCAGAAAATAAGTGAAACGTACATATACGTTGAATACTAAATTATATACCGAGATTCAAAATTGACTTTTCAACTTTACAAGCTTATAGAAATTTATTATAAGACCTACAGAATTGGTTTTAATGTCATATGATAGCACAACTCATCAAGTTTTCACCACCGACATAGTTTTATAGTACCTAGTTCTCTCACCACGTGCGCTAACGTAGTTCATATCAAAATGGCTGCTTTCACAGGTGCCGAGCGTGCTCGTTGTGTGTTTTTGTTCGAAGAAACTAAATCTGCGACAATTGTTCGTACCCAGTATGGTAAGGATCCTCCTAGCAGGCCAACAATTTATTCTTGGCACCAAACATTTGTTAGGACTGGCTGTTCTGTTAGTCATTCCAAGCATACTGGCCGTCCACGTACGGCTGAAGCTGTGGTTGAACAAGTAAGGGATAGCTTTGCTCGGAGCCCAAGGAAATCAACCAAGAAGGACACATTCAATTTCAACAGGATGGTGCACCTCCACATTACCTCATCGACGTCCGTGATTTTCTGAACATGAGGTTTCCTGGTTGGTGGATTGGTCGTGGGGGACCAACAACATGGCCACCACGGTCTTCTGATTTAACGCCACTGGACTTTTTCTTATGGGGGTCCTTAAAGATAAAGTGTACGTTCCGCCCCTACCTGCCAATCTTACTGAGCTCCGAAATCGCCGCAGCTGCGTTACTGAAGCCGGATATGCTGCAACGTGTGTGGGAGGAGATTGATTTCAGGTTGGATGTTTGCTGCATTACCAACGGAAGCCACATTGAATCACGTTGACTGAATAGGTGAACACTTGATGACTTGATGAGTTGTGCTATGATATGACATTTAAACCAATTCTGCAGGTCTTCTAAATAAATTTCTATAAGCTTGTAAAGTCAATTTTGAATCACGGTGTATTGTACACTATTCCAAAAACAGAAAGGGTCGGTGGAATATTTGAAGTCCCAGACAGACGACACCGCGCATGCGCGTACAGCTCGAGCCATGATACACACCCTATCGCACCAAGACTTAATTATTCCATTCTCCTGTGGGTTGATATATTAACTGACTTCAAAAGTCACTCAAAACTGAGATGAAATAATATGTTGTAATATATATATATATATATATATATATATATATATATATATATATAATGGATAGCACGCTGGGGTACCAATCCAGAGGTCCGGGTTCAAATCCCTTCCAGGCATTTATTTTTCTTATGTCATATTAAGCTTGCATTTCTAAATGTCAAAAATTTATTTATAACATCAATAAAGCGTCACTGCTATAAAGTAAGAATATTATCTTTAATTTGTTTCTGTTATATATACCAGATGGAAGTTAATACCAAGATCTCGCTGCATTTGGTAATAATGGGAATATATATATAATGTTTGTATTCGATTTTCTCGGTGGTGTAATGGATAGCACGCTACAGTACCAACCCAGATGTCCGGGTTCAAATCTCGTAAAGGCATTTTTTTTCTTATGTTTTATATATATATATATATATATATATATATATATATATATATAGCTTAGGGAATATCAACAACCATAAATAAAATGCAATCTCATATAAATAAAAGATTATGAACTCCTCGGCTGGATTCGAACCTTCAATGTTCAATTCTGTTGTCCAATGCGGAACCGCAGAGCTAATCTGACGTTCTCTTTGCTAATCTAAAATGTACCTATACGAAATTGTGTCATACTTTGAGTTTATTTCTTTCTTCTTCTTCCTTCCAAGTATTAGGCCAAGGCCTGTTACGATCCTATAGAAAATTTTCCTTATGGGAAATTCTCGTATAAGACTTGAAAGCATAATAATAGTCCCTTCGATTGGTTGCTGGCCAAAGGAAGGCAAGACCAGTGATGGGGCTGCCATCTTATAGCCTCTGGTCAGGCTTTTCTGGAGAAGAAAAGAAAATAAAGGATAGGAGAAATGGAAGAAAGGAAGGACTCCCTAGCCCTCGGATGCCCTAATAGCATCGGGGTCGAAAAAACAAAGAGTTAACCAAGAGAGGTTAGATAGAAAAGTTAAAAGAGCTATATTATGTAATTGAACTTAATTTGATTAGTTTAGAATATTTGGGCACAATGACAATTTTGTATTATCCTATTATTTATTAACTCAATTTAGAATTGTGATATTCACAGTTACGGGGTTATAGATGCCTTTTTATTTCATATTATATGGTCATTGTCTACACATAACTCATGATGTCCCTCATTTTTCACAAGCATGGCGAACAGGCATGATCTGAGACATAAACTGATAACCTGCGGACAAGATATTAAGTTCATTGGTCTTTTTTATTACTTTTTATATGAAGAAGTAGAACTTTAACTTCCATACCGGTATAAGGTTTGTTTTTTTTAAGGCCAGGTTCAGCCTACCCACAGGAGTTGGGCATAAATTATTCCACTCTTTTTTTTATTAAGTTAGTCCAGGAACTCTGAAAAAATAAAATAAACTCGCATTAATATTAAGAAAAGTTGGTGCTACTTGGGATCAAACGCCATGCACTCTCTTTGATAATGTACACAGAGGAACCAGTTGAGAAAGTGGACAATTTTCGCGTACATGCCACAAGCGGTGCTAGTGTAGAACAACTAACGACATCTAATTTTTTTTTTCGATTTTTTAGTGGTACTAATATGAAATTCAGGGTAAAAGTAAGAATTATAATTATACAACACCATCTGGTGAATAATCATGGAATTGAACTTTTATAGGAATAAATAACATTTTAATTTATCTTAAATTATGGAATTATTTATACCCAGCCTCTCAGATCTAAAGATTTTTTTAAATATTTTAACAGAAGGGAAGAACGGGAAAAAAAATGTTAATTTATTTTCGTTTAATAAAATTTAAAAACGTGCATTACGAGCCCTTTTTAATATGTAGAATTGACCTACCCCTTTATTCTCACATACATAAACAATATGTATTATGTTGTAAACAATATTAATTAAAGAACCTTAGCCATGTCGTACAACTGGAATCCATAATAAAGTCACTCACATTTTTTAAATGTTTATTAGAAATGGCTGTACACTAACATCACTCTTCCTAACCTGACATATATTAGAATTTTATCACTTCTAGTAGGTTTATCATAAGAATAAAATAGAATAGAATAGATTTATTTAGCCTGGGTAATGCCAAGAGTGATTTCCAATTTATCCAGAGAATTTGAAAATCTAGAGTGGCATTTGTTAGAACTATTTAACGAATAAAAATACGCTGTTTACTCACAAATCATTATTTAAATATAGTTATTTTAAAATATTTACATAATTAATGTAAACGGTGATGTTTGAAAACAAATAAGAAACGATTGGTACGCTTCATTTGCATGTTTTGTTCGTCACTGCAACCAGATCATAATACTTATTGGAACGCAATATTGTAAGAATGCACTCTAGTGGGGAAAAAATGAAATGTATCAAACTGTATATTAATTCATTTCTGATGTCCTATGATGTAAATATGACAATTATATTTTTCTGGGGAAAAATACATTTAAGAAAGTGCAAACAGTCGTTTCTTTTTTTGATGGTATAATCAATTGCTACAAATGTTTTTATATTAACTCTTGCATGCGGTATGTGTTGACATTCATGCACTATATATACAATCTGGTAGCGGTATTTCTTAGAGAGTCAGTCACTGCAAAATAATGCTATGACCTATTCAGAATGTTAAAAAGGAGGTGCTTTCTTTATTATGATAAACTTTAGTTGGTAAATTCTAGGCGAAACACGACTGTGATTGGTTGTAAATAAAAAATCATTGTAACGTGATTGGTCATTGACTCCCATTTGGGGCATGGGTTAAATAGTCTTTGAAAATAGATTCATATTAAAACGTAAACAAGTTTGAATTTACTTAAAATTAGAGTACATAATATCTAAGTAATGATTTTTAACTTTCGATAATATATAATCTTTACTATACCGTCTACATAGAACGAAAGGATAGCAGTTAAAATGTTCAATTTAAAAAATGGCTATTTCCCATAATCCGGAGTGAACACGCCGTGTACCTTGAATTTGTTTTATTTTACATATTCTGTTATTATGAAACAGCGCTATCATTGTCGTTTGCCCCATTGTAGTTAATCGCAAACGACCGTAAATTTGTAGATGTCACTGTACGCAGTTTTCCCTCTATTCGGTTTCTCTATGGATAACGTATAGGACCATGACTCAACCGTATGTGCTTACGGGGACGCGATGGCAGGATTAGCAAGCCATGCGAGCTTGGTCTCACAAGTGCATCGCGCTTTTCGAAACAGAGGGAGACTATGTTCTCTTGTGAATCGCGCTATGAATGTTAGATATGTGCAAGAGCAAGAGTGGACTATTCTTTTTTTTTTTTTTGGGAAGTGTACACAATCCACATTTTTAGTTGTATTTATACCAGATGTATGCATTATTATTGCTATTCTATCACGTTATTCTATACAAAGAAGAAGGATTTAGCTAATACACCTAGGAAAATTTTGTAATGATGTGTATGAACTCTTTATTGGCTAACACATTTTAGAAAATGTGTCTAATTTCTTGTTTTTGCCGGGACCTGTGTTCAAATATGGCAAATATCAGGAAATATTTCTACCATGATATCAGTGCATGTTAAAGATTTATTTTAATGTATCCATTATAAATGTTTAAAAATGAAGTTTATGCAGTGGAAAAGTATGATAAATTATGCACTATTTACTGTGATTGTGTATCTGCTTTAATCCCACGGTAATAATAAACTATCTGTAGCCTGTGATTAATGTGATGCCAGAGGGATATTGATCTTCAGCAAAAATAGTTACGAGATGTGTAATGTTCGTAATTCAGACATCAAATGTGCTCATATATATTTCACGTGTTATGAGTAAAAGTAGCCTTAAGACTCCTTCAAACTCAAAATGACGTGCCTCAGTATTATATTACAGCAGAGGTTATATTATTATTATTATTATTATTATTATTATTATTATTATTATTATTATTATTATTTATTACCACTATTAGTATGTAAAATTAGTAGGACTGCCAATTTTCCGAACTGTACTATCATGCACAAATTAAATTGATTGGATAGGATAACAACGTAAGAGGAACCAAACAATAAAATATGAAGTTCATTTTAAACACCAATAGAATATTTGATGTTGACCGAATGATAATTCCTATAGACTCTTGCTGAGTGAATCTGCTTCGTATTGTATGTTACGTCACAGATCTTGATATCCATCCATAGTAATTCTCCCCGAATGCAGGTCCTTCACTGTAATCATAGCATTTTCACGCTATGGTTACAGCTTTACTAGGGAATTGTAGGTGTGGTAACTTCCCGTTGCTTTTCACACCGGTGAAGGATAATGATGGCCTTATGATTTCGGGGACCGTTTGGGCCTTGAAATTATCCTGACATTTGTCTTACAGGTGAAGAAAAACCCGGATAAAAACCGGAACCAAAAAAAACCGCCCCCGACCTTGGATCGAACCCGGGCTCGCTGCGTAACAAGGCAGTACGCTACCTCGAGACAACAGCGGCGAACATCTTGATCTAGTATGTGAAAAAGTCCTCATAGCACGGTTTGTAGATGTGTCTGATGAAGACCAGTATGCTTAGGCAGACGTCAAACTTCCAGATACTTTTGTTGCTAAACTACTTCAGAATTATATGTGAAGTGTTTAAAGATCGTAAATTCGGTGAAGTCGTGTAGAGGTAAAGTATGCTTCTTAATATGATTTAATCAGTGGCACTCAAAAATAGTTATTTTTAACAGCAAGGAAAGTATTTTATTATGTTGGCAACATCAGCAAATTCCCATTAGCACTTTGCTCGTTTACTGCCAACTTCCATGCACTTAATGATGGAGAACTATAACAAGGCATTGATGGTTGTTTGAGAGACTTACAGTGAACAGACATGGCGTCATTAAGACAAGGATGCCAATTTTATCATCAAAAAGTTTGTTTTTTCCACCCACTTATGTCCTAGTTTATCACACTAAAAAACGACTAGACCTTTCATCACTTATGTCTTCAGCATCACGTATCCGTTACAGTTCATGATTTTTACACAATAACAATGTTATGTACAATAAGTTATTAAATAGTATTTTATAACATTTAACCTCCCTCATCGAGGACTACGAAATTTATATTAGATAGTTTTCTATGATTTTATATATATCCCAATAAAAGTTACTGTTAGCTTATATTTTCTACATGTACTTGAATAAACATAATTTGATTAATTGAACAACATTCCCAACGATAATTATTTTATTTAAGTAACATCTTTAACTACTCAGTTTAATAGAGTTAGTTTCAAAAATATAAACATGAAACGATTGATATATTTACTCAGATGCAGTTACTTCATCTTAAATTAGTTTTACGTGCCATAAATCTACGACACGAGACAAACGGTTTTCCTTCCGAAGGAAGCGATACTCTGGATTAATTATCTTGCATCATTCATTAATTAATCTGAACCAAATTCATAACTACTGAAATTTCAGGATTTTGGTCGTAATGTAAACAATTACTAATTCTTGATTATAAAAAGTTACAACTTCCAGTATCATGTTTTGACTAGCACAACATGTGCGACAAGCTACTACTGCGGAACATAAAGGAATTTCTTCAAGCGGGTGAGTCTACTAGAATTTAATTTTTTTAGTTATTTCGAAATTAAAAATTATTGTGAATTAATTTAAAAATCAAAATTTTAATTAACGATGGATATGGGATAATGAGATTAATTAAATTGCGATCTCCGATAA
This sequence comes from Diploptera punctata, assembly GCA_030220185.1. NCBI lineage: Eukaryota > Metazoa > Arthropoda > Insecta > Blattodea > Blaberidae > Diploptera > Diploptera punctata. The sequence goes on along the minus strand of JASPKZ010003358.1, from coordinate 73,705 downwards.
ATTGAGTTAAACTATTAACAATCCGAAAAAAAAAATCTTTGTGAAGTAGGCACATAGTAATAGCAGCAAGTTTTATTATCGCAGCTCATCCAGTAAAACTAATAAAACATTGTTAGTGGAGTAAAACGCTCGCCGCTCGTAACAAAGTTGCTTTTATGAGAACTTGTGTATATGTTAAACTGTGGATATTATAGCGCCGTTAATTTTACGCCCTTTTATGACTCAACTCTTAAACTTTTAACACTATCCAATATGGGGAGTTATAGTTGACCCAACTCAATCCAGAAAGGTGCTTTTAAATTGCTACTATATTTACACAACATTTACTGAAACGAAATCGAACAGAGATCAAAAATAAAACCTCCACACCCATTGATAAATGTTCTAGCAATAAAGTAGGAGGTGAATTCAAATTATATTAATTTTATTGATACAGTAATTTCATTTCTTCACTTCATGTCTTCTTTCTTATTTCCCTTCATTTCTGCTTTTCCTTATATAAACCTAGTAATTGAAAATTAATATTACATATGGAATGATTTAGTTTATTTCATATTTTAAATAATTAATTATAATATTCATGAATTAAAGTATTTAAAATATTAGATCTCACAGTATGTGGTAATTGTTTTCGTGGAACAAGGGCGTTATGACTACACAGGGTTATTATATGCATATAAAGCATACATGGTGCACTGTCTAATCTTCTTCTTCTTAATCTTCACGGTTTAGGCTTATTTTCTAGCCTGTTCCGTCTCCTAATTGCAGCTCTATCCATCTTTTCGTTGGTCTTCCCAAACTTCTTCTTCCTCGTGGTGAATAGTTGTATGTTGCTTATGGTATTCTATTCTCAGTCATCCTTGCCAGGTGTTCTTTCCAGTTTGTTCTGTATTTCTCTACTGTTGTGTTTAATTCCTCTACTTTTAGTTGTCTTATTTCTGTGTTATGTTTTTTGTCTGTTTGCACTGTCTCATATTAAACAAAATTGCTTCTATGGATATCAATAACGTCTAGTGTATCAAGTATTAAATTTACTATAACGTTGTCATTACAGTGTTCAACAATTTTGGTTTTCAAGAGACGGGGATTTCATTCAAAACAACCAGTGAAGCAACAAACATCATTCACCACCTCACGATTCTTTATATCTGTTGTTTCATAAAATAATAGATAGAAAGAATTTCCTTCACATTTTGACTTAGTATACTGAAACGTCGTCTTCAACATACCTTCACGAGACCTTAAAGTGGTTTCACTGGGAGCTGGCTGCATGCAAGTAGCGTTACTAACCCTGACTAAATTGATGGTTACGAGAGACCAATCAATGGAACTCCAGCAGAAGTGAATGCTTCCACAAGATCTTTCATAGTATCCTTGGATTTTTCCACACGCTGTCATACTTCAGGTATCGTACTGGATTGTATGCTGCTAGGGTCACCCGAAGTTCAACCCTGTCCTTCATTCTGTTTCCGAGATCTATGCTTAAATCTTTCCACATGTGTTCAGCACAATGGAATTTTTTTAATAAATACACTCTGAACATAAGAGTACACAATAGTTTCCCCTTTTCACCGACGAAAACTTTGTATTGCTGATAGAAATGTTTTCGGCATGACAGTATCAAATAGATGTGAACTATTCTAATTGAGAACGATAGCTGGCCATAAAACCGTTAAACCTCTACTTTTTAATGTTAACAAAGTGTTGTCTTGTTCCTCACAGAATTACAGGTAGATAAGAATTTAAAATATGTATTGTTGAAAAACTACCCATTGTTAATATGAGTATGTTTAATATTAATTGGTGACAATTGTTATAAATAGTGTATTGAAACAGTGCATTTTCCAAGAATTATGCTTTATTTTAAACTTATGTTTTTTTTTAAATGATGCTTTATGTTTATTTATTGTGCTTCTAACATTAGTTTCATTAGGACAGTTGGATAACCAAAATCATGTTTGGGGTAGCAACCATATGTCTATAGGGCTGTTATGATTTTAATGCTTTTGGGTTGCTCTAGTAATAACAGTAACTAACAGTTGTGCATAGTTTGTTTTCGCTGCAACCCTACAAATTTAATAAGGTGGTATATGAAACTGAATTTCTGCAATTTAAGGGTTAAAAATGGTATATTCCTTAAACCAGCTAATTATACAATATATTTATTTTAATTTACGGAGTTACTATGTGACGTAATTTCTTTTAAATGTTAATGTTTGAACACTTCACTTCACTTCACTTCACTTGATAGCGTTGATTACAAGAATGGAAATGTTTATTAATTGTAATATCCTTGAGGGTCATGATAGGGAAAGTAAATGGGAGTACGATCATGTGAAACAACCCGCTTTTCCGCACTTGATATTTAAATAAACGATGTGCACGGATGTGCAAAACCGTTAGTGAAATTACACTTTTTTTTCAGAAAAATTTGTATTCATTATTCAGTTACACGAGTAGAACAGGACAACAATTAGAATGTGCACAGGAGTAGCAATAATGTTCAAACTAGAAGAGTTCCTGTGGTGTTGAATATGTTAACGTTCAGAAAGTAACTCTTATCTCAACCAGCTGAATATTGATTCTTTACGGATCAAGTTACTCGCATTCCTTCAGTTTGGCCTTCGGGGGACTTCCCATTGAGTCGAATGAAATTTTAGGATTTTTGCCGTATTTTGTTAATTTTAGCCTATGTATTAGTTTGATCCTTCGGGAAATTCTCGTATAAGACTTGAAAGCATAATAATAGTCCCTTCGATTGGTTGCTGGCCAAAGGAAGGCAAGACCAGTGATGGGGCTGCCATCTATAGCCTCTGGTCAGGCTTTTCTGGAGAAGAAAAGAAAATAAAGGAAAGAAGAAATGGAAGAAAGGAAAGACTCCCTAGCCCTCGGATGCCCTAATAGCGTCGGGGTCGAAAAAACAAGAGTTAACCAAGAGAGGTTAGATAGTAAAGTTAAAAGAGTGCAAAACACAAGTAAGTGGAAGAAATGTTTTGCTCAGCTTGGGCACCTTGTGGTCGCCATCCACATATCCCCTAGATGAGATGTTAAACAAGATGGCAAATTATCTTCTTGGGAAAAGATCAACACTGGAGTAAGACAGGGATGTGGACTTTCACCGGTGCTTTTCATTATATACATGAATAAATTAATAAATGAATGGAGGAAAACACACAACGAGGATATATACCCATCAATAGGAACCTCAAACTCGATGCTATTCTTTTTGCAGACGATTTAGCTCTTCTGGCACTTTCCGAAAATGATTTGCAACGATCAATTTATAATTTACAAAAAATAGGTGCCAAATTTAATATGGAAATATCAATTAACAAAACTAAAATTATGGCATTTCATGGGAAGGACCCCATACAAAGTAAAATCTGTCTCCAGAATAAAATTTTAGAGAGATCTAATCAATTTAAATATCTTGGATATTATATCTCTATCTGGGATGAAAAGGATATCCCTGAAAAAAGTTACTAGTTATAATAAAAGTTTAGGAATTATTAATCAAGTTATGAAACCATCCCTTGTACAAAAAAAACACCAGATTACGTTTATATAACACTTTGGCTAGACCAGTGTTGACCTATGGTAGTGAAGCATGGACACTAAAAAAACAACATGAAAGCAGAATAACGGCTTGTGAAATGAGATTCATGCGCAGAACAAGCGGGTTACACCAGATGGGATCGGAAAAGTAACACCGATATCTTAAAAGAATTGAAGACTACGCCAATTTTGGAATATATTAAACAGTACCAACTAAATTGGAAACACCATCTTGAAAGAATGAGTTCAAATCGGATCCCCAAAGCTGTTTATAATTATATACCAAAAGGACGAAGATCACTGGGCCGTCCTATGAAACGCTGGAGGGAAAATTTTCTATAGGATCGTAACAGGCCTTGGCCTAATACTTGGAAGGAAGAAGAAGAAGAAGAAGCCTATGTATTATATTAATTATTAGCTCATGTAATAGTATTTTTATTTTGTTTTGCATATTTATTATTGAAAATTTTAGTATATATTCATTTCATTATTATAGTAATAATTATTATTATTATTATATTATTAAAATATATTTTTTAATATTAGTAACAGTTTCAAAATAATACACAGTAAAATCTCCTCATTCGCGTTTCCGTTATTCGCGTTTTCATTATTCGCGGGTTAAAAAATTGTTACACAGTTCCTGTATTTGCGGCTAAAATGTTCTATATTCGCGGATCCAGTCGGTATATTACAAGGATTAGGAATTCTTTATTAACGCATTTGCAACCTTTTTATTGCAGGGAACGTGTTAAGGCGACTTTTCCCAGAGATTCAAACCAAATGGGCAAATAAACATAAAAATAAAACAAATCTCATTGTCACTAAGCCGAAAGTTCATTGTTAAAAGCCGCCGACGCCGCCGCCGCGCGCCCCCGAATTTCACGTGCCGCTATATCCCTTGATAAATGCAGGCCTCGCCACGATCGGTGTTCATTGTAATTTGTCATTCTTTGCAATAATGTTTATTTAATAACACGTGTCTCTTCCGCTTTGTTCCCAAAAGGAAGGAAATTATTTCGAAGTGGAAAAGAGTAGTATTGTCGCTTAAAGTAAACATATAAATGCTTGACCGTTTACGCGCTGGCGAGTGTATCACACATCTATATCACACTGTTTCGATGTTAAGAATTAACTGTACGATTCATCAAGACATCAGAAGACAAAATAAGGAATTATATAGCTGAATACATAGCTGAATTGAAAGACCTTTTAAAAGCGGCAAACAGGAAAAATTTACTAAGTTCTTTAAGCCCATGTCTTATCCTAACAATAATAATTAATATAATTTTTAAAAAAATGTCACGTCAAATTTATTCTATTTTGATAATATTTATATTATTTTGAACCTTGGAACATATCCCCTATATACCCATAGAAATTACCATTCCATAATTACAGATTCTGTATTCGCGGCATACGTAACATATGGAATAAGGAGCTTTTACTGAAATTAGTAGAAATGTTTTCTCAGAGAAAATAAAAAAAACTCACTTTGTCAACGGTTTTAAGATCAAAAGGTCTTAAACCAAAACTCTAGTTCAAATACTTGATTACAAATAAATCCACAATCAGTTAGGGAATACTGTTTATTGAGTGAAGTCTTATGGAAATTTACACAGGCTGGAACAGAGGTTAAAAAGAGAAATATGGCGATTTGTTTCTAATTACGAAGCGAAATACAAAATTACTCGTGTTATACAACAATATGTAAATAGTTAATAACATATATTTTTCACTTCAGTCCGGCACTTTTAAATAAGCTGGACAACAAAAATAGAGTTTCTCGAATTTAACAAATTAGGGAATTAGTATAGAGAAGAAAGGGTTTCAGGCTAGAACAAACATAATTCGGAATGAAAATGGGGATATGATTGCAGATTCTAGCAGTATATTAAATAGATGGAAAAGTTACTTTAATCAGCTATTAAATGTACATACAGAACAGGACATTGAGGAGGATAAGTTACAGACAGCAGAAATGCTAGTCGCAGAGCCAAGTGCATTAGAGGTTGAAATGGCGATTGAAAAATTGAAGATGTATAAAGCATCAGGTTCAGATGAGATCCCAGCAGAACTGATAAAATCAGGGGGAGAAAAATTGATGGACAAGACCCGCTGGTTGCTTAGTATGATTTGGAAAAAGAAGCTCTTCCAGATGAATGAAAGGAATCAATTATCGTACCAATTTATAAGAAAGGAGATAAAACTGATTGCAACAACTACAGGGGCATCTCATTACTTTCAACTTCGTACAAAATTCTGACAAATATATTAGTAAGCAGACTTACTCCCTATATTGATGACATTCTAGGAGATCATCAATGGCATTTAGAAGAAACAGGTCTACAACAGATCAGATTTTTAGTATAAGACGGATTTTAGAAAAGAAATGGGAATATAATGGTACTTACATCAACTATATGTAGACTTTAAAAAAGCATATGATTCAATTAAGAGGGAGAAGTTATATAGTATCCTGCTGGAGTTCGGAATTCCTAAAAAGTTAGTTAGACTTATACGAATGTGTCTAAATGGCTCAAAGAGTAGGGTGCGTGTAGGCAAACAGTTTTCAGACGTTTTTGAAATCCAGAATGGGTTGAAGCAAGGAGATGCACTATCTCCTCTACTATTTAATTTTGTACTAGAGCATGCCATTCAATCTTTAGAGAATGAGGAAGGCTTACAACTCAATGGTATTAATAAGCTGTTAGTTTATGCTGATGATGTAGTACTACTGGCCGATAGCGAGGAGATACTAAAGGCCTACACGCACACACTATTGAGTAACACTAAGAAATTACGCGACCTTGGAAGTAAATCATCAGTAAAACTAAATATGAGGTCACACGTAGAAATTCAGTATAAAATGGAAATGGACAGCTAATGACAAATGAGGAAAATTTTGAGGAAGTGGCTGAATTCAAAAACCTAGGAACAATAATCACAAATAGGAATGAGATGCACAAAGAAATTAAACATAAGCTCAATTCTGGAAATGCGTGATATTATGCATTTCAGAGACTCTTGATGTCCCAACTCCTTTCAAAAAACGTTAAGCTGAAAATATATAAAACTATTATTCTACCAGTTATATTATATGGGTGCGAAACATGGACTCTTACTTTAAGGGAGGAAAGGAGATTACGAGTATTTGAGAATAAAGTTCTTAGGAAAATATTTGGACCAAAGAGAGATGAACAGACACGAGGATGGAGAATACTACATAACAATGAACTACAAGTTCTTTATAGGAAGCCAGATATAATAAGAACAGTTAAGTCTCGTAGACTGCGATGGGCAGGACATGTTGCGCGTATGGGGAATGAAAGACGTGCAAGGAAGCTTCTTGTAGGAAAGCCAGAGGGAAAACGCCCAGTTGGTAGGCCAAGAATGAGGTGGGAGAGCAACATTAACTATGATTTGAGGGAGGTGGATTATACTAGGAATGATTGGAAAGCATTAGCTCAGGATAGGGATGTATGGAAAGCTTATATCCGCGCGGCCATGAACCTGCGGGTTCGATAGTGCCAGTGAGTAAGTAAGTAAGTAAGTAAATCTATATTCCATAAACCAGCAAAATTTAACCACAAATTGGACTTGGTGAGAAATTGTTTTAGTTTATGCAGTCCTTCCGTAGCGGACTTTTTGAATAAGATTTGTATCCTATTTCTCTTAAAAAGCTAATTCCATTGTCGGGGGTGAGGTCCTACACTACGAATATAGAGGCAGATATAAATATTCTGTTAACAGTTACTGAAAATTGTAATATGTAATTTTAAATGACAAATACAAATGTACTCTCGAACACAAAATTGAGAAAGATTTTCTTATTTACTTTTCTCCTTTTGTTTTTTATATTTGTCAACCGCTGCGGTCTCGGGTCCCGTCTGTGCCTCATACGCAGCGGAGCCTGGTTCGATCCCCGGCCGGAATAACTTTTCTGGATACTGATTCTTTTCGAGGTTTAACCTAACCAGTAAGACAAAGTAATGTTAAGAAACGTTAAGGCTGTAACGGTCTACGAACATCATCTAGTCATGATAATCATCATTAATACATTTATTAACAACTAGATGATGTCGGAAAACTTCAAATAATTTCATTTAATTCTACAAGCTCTCCGGGAAGATTTGGTCTCACATTGAGGTAATAATAAATCTATCACAGTCTTTAACGAGTCCACTCGTCGCACTGTATCACTGTAAATTCACAACTTAGGTACTTTCTTGTTCCCTGGCATTAGTTTATGTAAGCCGGAGATGGAAATATCTCGGCCTCTAATCGAGACCTTTCCAGTTATGGAAGTTTATGGCATCAGTCTTTCGCCATAGGGATTAGAGAAATTTCCGAAACGGAGTTCTAAACGCATCGATGAAGCGCGCGGATCTTTCGACTCGCGTGTCACGAATCTATTCTACAAATATTAGACCACGTTGTCACCGTTACCGACGAAATACAAAGCCTCTATACGATAAGTCACAACATTATAATAAAATGACACTAACACCGAGCTTCTAAAATTTATGTTTTTTTTCTCATAAATATGGTTTTATTCTTTTGCTCTATTTGTGTTTATATTACTAATGCTAATTTAATCAAATACCTGCGTATTAAGTTAATAAATTATATATTGGTGGCGTCATAGAGTAATACAACAGCACCAGTTAGTAACACACAACCTTTGACTGAAGATTGAATCCGGTTTCCGAAAGGCCTACAGTTCCTAAAATAAAAAACAAAGTTTAACCCAGTTCATGATGACAGCAACTGCCACGTAATTATTTTAATATTTTACTTCATGATTATTTACCTCAACTAAGTTTTTATATGAATTTTATCATATTGATATGCAGTGTGTCTAAAACCTGAAATAGAATATTTAAACATGAAGATCTTAAGTTGTTTGATGACAGAAAAATGAATACTCATTTGTATTTGTTGATGAAATAAATACAGAATTATGTTAAACTGAATACATCCAATTTATAAAATAATAAGTTACTTTTAAATTCAGCGAAGTGTATCGCCTCTGTACATCCCAGCAGTTTTTCTACATATGTGTCACGAATCGGCGTGGTATCTAAGATTTTAACTTGTACACCAAAATAACTTTTCTTCGATCGTTTCATCGGCCATGGTCGGTATTGAACTTCAGACTAATGGCAGACACATTGCGCCTTTACAACCAAGACGCATAGCATTAATGTAGTCCATGACCGTCCGACCGTCCGTTCGCTCATTCATTCATGTGTAAAATAACAGTGGGTATTTTAACAACTCACACAGTCTCCCATTTTGACTTCATTTACATAATATCTTTACTGTGCTCCGCGCCGCAGCTAGGGTGTTTAAAGCATCATGCCGTGGGGAAAAATTATAAAATTTCCTTGGTTCACGTCCCAATAAATGAAGATACTTTCTGATGGAATGTCGGTCAATATGGGATCGGTATTCACCCATAATCGGGAGGAACTTTGGTAACTGTAATAAATACCTGCTACAGTCTGATAAATGACTAGATTTAAATGATAGGTGGCACGGCTTGCTGAATATTTGCCACCCGTGTATTGGATATATGATTGTCCACCTTTGTAAATACCGAAACAAGCAGTAAACTGTAGGCCAAGTGCTCTAGGCCAGTTCCCCCCCCCCGAATTTTGTTAAATTCAAATGTATAGTTAAACAGCACATTCTGTTTATTTGTTTTATATTATTATAGGGTCACAATCAATTTTTAAATTACATTTTTGGGGACAGCTGTCTTTCAAATTTCATTCGTTCTAAAACAAACCTAGCGGTGCTATATAATAAGTAATTACTAGGGAAAGATTTTGAGGTGCGGCACCTTTCCAAAAAATAACTGTTTTCATACCAATAGTTTAATATATGTATTTGGGGGGGGATGGAATGAAGTGAAATGAACACAATTTGTTGCACCTTTTTGCATTTTTTCGTGAGATTACTACATTTCGCCCCTTTCCCACCCTTTTTTTTTGCTTCAGCACCTTCTCCTCCGCGTTCTTAAAAGAGAAGACGGAAAGAATGTATATTTTGTTTTTTTAACAACTTTTTAAAATCACAATCAGAAGTCAGCAATATTAAATAAATATCAAAATATAAATTATGTAATTTATACCCCAGAAATAATGATCAATCTGTATGTGTGAAGTCAACAACAGTAAATAATAAATATTAAAATATAATTTATCTAAACCACCAGTAATTTTATCCCAGCAACAACGACCAATCTGCAGCTGTGAAGTCGTATATAAATTTCAACAGTGTTGCTGTAACAGTTTTAAAATAAATTCAGTTAGTACTGGCAACTATATAACAGTTTTCTATCTACCGACTTACTTATTCGCTGCGTTTTACTAGTCTGACCACAACACAGTTTTATTAGTATTACAACTGGATTTTCACAACAATAACGTGGCGAATGTTAAGAAGGATAAGTTGTATGCACTTTCAGAATTCAAAACGCAATTTATCAAAACTGATTGCATCATTATTCGACGTTTCATTTGCGAAATAAATATTGCAATAAGATAAAATACTATGAATTACATCTTATGGACTCTATAAAGAAGAACGAATTGGTGCAAAATGATATGCATATTATATAAACCGAGATCAGGTAACTGGTTTAAACTTTAATTCAATTGTTTCAGCAGCACCTTTTTGTATGTATTTTCAGAACATTTTCCCCTCTTTTATGACCAAAATTTGTACCTTCAAATTCTTTCCCTAGTAATTACATATCTCTTATTATCGAAAACGTCTAGAGTAAAATTGTTGAGTTTCTGCTAGCTGTTGTAGCAACAAAGTCATTAGAAGTCTATTAGGTAACAGAGTTAAGTTGGTATCTGAGGTCCCAGGTGTGTAATTCTAGCATTGAACTTGATCAAAAGAATAAACAACATTTCAGTGCAATCTAATTCACTTGTTAATTACCGCTATCGGCTAGTTACACCCCGAAGGAAAATATTGAAACAGAACATTTCTGTTGTGTACCCAACTTCCAATTAAAACACTAAATTGATTTCAATAACAAATGTGTATTTCCTAAAATCAATATAAAACTTGAGAAATAAAATAAATTAATTTATATAACATTTCAAGTGAATTAACATGAACTAAAATAATGAAATTCAATGTGGGATACAAAATTTACCCTTAGAAAAAATAAACAACTATACAATATTTTAAACATCATGCAGACATTTGATTATAAAAATCACTGTCTGTGAAAGGTATTCATTAACAAGCAGCTGCAGAGAGCGGCTTTGAAACTCAGAAAATCTGTACGATTTACTATACATTTCCTGTAATTTAATGTACAACGTTTCTGAAGGAGAAAAATATATTTCTTGGAATTCGTAAAATTTATATAGACTTGCTTCCTTTCATCGCATTTATATGTTGAATTCAAAATACTCTAAGTTATTTGAAAGGTGAAGTATAATTTAATGAAATAAGAGAATAACTGAATTAGCTACAATCTAGGTTATTTGCAGCTGTCGTATGTTTGGAGTTTGTTAATAAGTAAAGCAGTATTTTAATATTATAATGAATATAAAAGTTAAAGTTAATAACTGAGTTGCCCAGTGGAACAGAGGCACATGCCACAAGAAAACTATTTTACGGAAACAAGGAATTTCTGAATGTTGTTTATCTGGGGAATATGGACACTATGTTTTAATTTTTTAACCAGGATCTAGAATTAGATGATGTATTGAATATCTTATTACGTATTAGTTGAAATATTCCAAGTATTAAGTGTTTTAAATTAATAGGACAGGTAATTTGCGCAAATTAAGTAGTGGCATAATGCCCCACATAATGCCTCTTCTATCTTCAGTGGGTATATGGACACAAATTTCTGATGTTGACTGACTCTCTTCTTCATCATTAGAAAATTCCCTAACACATTTTCCGAACAGTTCTTAAACATTTTATTGATATTCCATGGACTGCTAGAAATGCACTTCTACAGACTTCAAGTTCGCTAGTATTAGTTACACGAACATAGTATCTGAATGAAACCTTCCTTTGACTTATGTTTGATCTTTTCCCTTCTTTGCATAACCTCTCTGACCTTCATTAATCATTAGTGGAGTGAAATCACATGATAATAGTTTGCCACACGTGTTCCACTATTTACAAACTCCTTTGCTGGCACAATCTTCTTATTGTTATACACCATTTCCCAGACGTTTTCTTTCATTATCCTCCCACTTATTTTCATGATGAATCCTTCTTTTACTATTAACTTGCCTTTTTTCTTCAGAAAACGCATTAAACCTCAGCATCTATGTAAGACATATTGGAAATGTTGTAGGTAATTTGAAAACTACCACTGCCCTCCGGATCTATAATATTATAGATCCAGAGGGCAGTGGAACTATATTCTGATTGGTTAGTTTCATTTCTGCCAAACTATCAGGCAAATTGACTGTAACTACTTGAGATAAAAGCGAAAGAAGGTGGCATGTTCCTTTTTTCCATGACCTATTTCTATAATTCAGAATCGTCGTTTTATTATGCTCTTTGTTAAAGAATAGACACATACCACCATGCAAATAATTACTGGAATTGATGCACGATAGCAGGATCTACATAACCATAACAAAAACTCACAATCGGCAGATTTGTGGCATGTGCCTCTTTTTCATTGAGCAACTCAATTTCGGATTTTAAAATTCCTTTAATATTTAAATATAACTTAAATAAATAAAAACATATAAATAATTCATTGTTGGTTACTGTTGAATAAAAATGTATCAGTAACAATTAAATAAATTGCACTACCTAACAGTTTTGTAAATAATGCTTATAAAATTATTTTTAGTCATTGTTGTCAAAATTATAAATCCTTCTGTTATAACTGTAATAAGAACACTTGTTTAACTTCATATTCTAAAATTAAAGTAAACTAAACTCTGATTGGATGTTAAAACAAATAATGTTGGTATTTAACAAATCAATTTAAACCTTATATATAAATAACTATTAACCAATAGAATTTAAATATAACATCATGTGATGTAATAATGTTCTTTAAAATTATAAAAGAATTACACTAGTCATTCTTCATACAACTTTTAACAATGGTAGAAGCAATTAAGCTCTCCTGATAAAATGTGATATTTAATTCAAGAAGAATAATTGATTCAAGAAAAGAAAATAATTTAATTTTAATTGACGGTGAAGAATAATACCACCTACATTTACTTGATCTGCTGGGAAATTAAGAAGTGAATACATTTTCAATTATTTCTACAAGAAACAGTTTTCGGTGATTTTAAAGTGTTTTCCTATCCAGTGTACCAACTTCCGACCCTAAGAAGAGAATCCGGCTCTACCGAAAATCAAACCCAACCTGAACCAGTAATTCGTTTTGGGACACAAATACTTCTTCAAAATGTTACAACATCGGGCATGAAGAGAATTACTGCTTCAAAACGTCGCCACAACGTGGGACAAAGCTATTTACTTCTTCATAAGTTAAAAGATTTTTATAGGACGATAAGTTACTCCGTTTTCCTAAAAATACAAATAGTTATAAAAAACTCATATACTTAAATGTTATATATTCTACGTGAGAATTCCACACAAAATACAATTGAATAGTTGCCCCTAAAAGAGATCTAACCAACAAAAATAAGAAAATTAACATTTCAGTAGATTGGTGATTTATGCATAGAATATCACGGCATGATGGATGTAAAACTATCCCTACTCTATTTATTTTTAAATAGCTGGCTTACAAGCGAATAGTGATCTATCTGTAACAAAATTCCGGAAGCAGTCAAGTAATGAGTAGCAGTGCCGAAAAACAATTATTGCACATGTGCAAATTCATTCCACCACAGTTCCGAATATGTCCAATTTGCGGGAACTTTGAAGATGAGATACATATATTAGGAAAATGTAATGACTTAGAATATTGGAGATGTCAGTTATTACCGGAAAGATTTCTAAATTCAAATCGGGAAAGATTGGCATGCTACGAGTTATTGGTAAATCCAGAAAATTGGATAAACCTCGGTAAATTTCTGGACAAAACGCGAAAAATAAGGACAACACTCATTCATGAATAAATATATGTTATCAAAATGCAATACCATTAATTATTAACAATTATATATAAATTAATTAGTGTATAATGCTATTGTGTTATTATTTAATTGTAATATTAATGTGTTTTCTTTATGTAATTGTAATGTTAATGTTTTTATAGTGTATAATGCTATTGTGTTATTACTTAATTGTAATATTATTGTGTTTTCTTTATGTAATTGTAATGTTATTGCTGTTTTTGTTGTTTATTTTTCTTTACACTAGTACTATTACTTTATTGTAACGGACTGTCAACAGCACGTACGGCGTACTGCCCGTGCGACCCATATTTGTAAATAATATTGTAAATATCTTACTTTTTGTCTAATAAAGTCCTACTACTACTACTACTACTAGTTACACTTGTTTGCGAATACATGTCATTTCAGTGGTCCGTGGTCAGCGTTCCGCCTCATACTGACATATAGGAAACCAAGGTAGTACTAGGACGGGGAAATTTGGTAAAGTTTGCTTAGACGCCTTTTCGTTCAGGCTTAAGAATCTTTTACGAGCCTGAAAATCTTCAGACTCGGGACCCACGGCTTAAAGTCACTCCCGGAGGACTTGCTCCATCGACCTCGGCCGGGCTTCAACCCGCGACCCTCGCGACCATAGGCAAGGAGCATAACCACTAGTCCACCGCGGCCGACATGTAATACAATGAGATGCATATAATAAATTCTGATAATAAAGGCCAGATGATGTTCGGGGACCGTTTGAGCATTAATGTTTCCTGACATTTGTTTTACAGGTGTACCGGTGCTCTGCGGTAGGCCAGAGATCTCAGGGTTATGAACTCTTTTTTTATAAACAAAAGAAACAACGTTAAATTTTACACTCAATTTTTTTAACGAATCAAAAAAATTGTTTATTCACGAAAATATACACTTTTGTTACTACAATTATCAAGTTTTATAATTGAGTGGAGTCCATGAAATACTTAGAGGTCCACATGCTTGAATCAGATATTTTCAAAGTCCAATGTTTAACGGACTATAACTTTAAATTTAACAATTTCTCGGACGAATCTAAAATTTAACTGGATCGGAGATCGCGGTCTGTAGAACTACGATGTTTTAACACTTAATACAGAATCACTGAGAGTGAGAGTATTTTGATATCTGTTCTCGTTTATAAAGACGATAGCTCCTCCCACTTCTTTCGATTCCACTCGATACAGTTTGAATATATACATATGTTACAATAATTTTATTTGCTAGTATGTGTTTCCTTAGAAGGGGGGTTTTCTGGATAATAGCGTTACTTTAGTTTCTAAGAACTGGGTTAATTGGTTCTTTGATATTTGATAGATAAATGTTTTTCAGTCTCTTCAGTTTTGTAAACTGTGAATATTAGGGGATTGTTATATTTTCTAAAGGTGGGATGAATGTGTTTTGTTGTCTGCATTAGCCAGGTAGCAATTCTTTATATCCTTATTTCTTGGAATTTGGCTATTAGCGTTGGTTAGTTTCTAAGAACTGGGTCAATTGACTAATGTTATCTTTTCTTAAAGGAATGAATATTTCTTGTTATTTGTATAGACTGCTAAATGGAATTAGTTATATTTTTTGACAATGCCCTTTTTTGTGTTCCTGTATTATTTGTAACTTGTGTAGCAGGTAGAATTCTGACAATACCTCTTTATTCTATTACTTGTTATTTGTGTAGCAGGTAGCGTTTTACAGTATTTTATTCTAGAGAAATTTAGATGAAATTTTGCCTGGATATATTTCTACTTTTCCACATATGTCTTTTATAGCGATATCACTAATATATATATAATATTTTGGTTATTTATTTATTTATTTAATTTTAATAAAAAAATTGATATGATTGCCATAACCTTTGTAATTTTCTGATTTTTATGATCTATTATAAGACATGTTGGTCTTATGGTATACTTTAATATATTTCGGAGGATTTTAGTTTCAGTTCCATGCATATTAGAGTTGTATCTTAGTTTATAGTCTCCTATCATATTATTCGCTACACAGGTTAGGAGAAACGCCGAAAAACCTCACCCAGAAAACCTATCCTGAGCCGGGCCGGGATTGAACCCGGGCTTCGTAAAAGGAAACTAACCCGAGAACACAGAAGTGGACCTTTTTTTGAAGTACTAAACTATCATAATTTTCGAGAATACATCCGAAAAAACAGTGCATATAATGTTTTAATAAATTGAGTTTTGATAAAATATCGGAACAAAACTGACATAAATGTATTCTAGAGACAATTCAACTCAAATGGGAGTTAATGACAAGTCACGTTTCAATGAATTTTGTTTTACAACCAATGGCAGTCGTGTTTCACCTCACTCTTAACCGAATTTTCTTAACCACCTCCTGCTATTTTGATAAAGAAAGCTCATGTTTTTAATATCCTGAACTGGTCAGAGCATTATATTGCAGTGAGAATCTCCAACAAAGCCGCTATATGTTAATGTACAAAATGCAGACACAAAAATTGGCTGCGCTTAAAATGAAGATACAGATAAAATAATCCAGCATTATAAGCCTCGAAACACTCAAAATAAAAGGAAAATTTATTTGGAGCTAGTTTGTGTGTTTAATAATAATGTGTTTTAAATAATGAATTTACTGAATTGTTTACTAAAAATAATTTAATAACCTGTAATGTTGGTTATAATATACAGTTATATGTGTATCATTTTTTCTCCACTAGGGTGTATTCTTAAAATATTGCGATCCTATTTTAAGTTTATCACGTCAATTGACAATACATAATATTATATTACCAAGTTACACTATATAAACAAATGAAACATAACCACACATTTCCGATTTGTTTTCTAACAACACCGTTTAACTTAAATACATAACTATTTTTTAAATAATAGTTTTTGAGAGTAAACAGCTTAATGTTATGCGTAAAATATCCCTAAAAAATGCCACTCGTGGTTTCCACATCCTGTAGATAAATACTCTTAACTTGGGCTCTTCGCGAATTCATTGATGATTTGGAAATCATTCGTCACATTACTTATGATAATTACTCTTCTGACAATTTTATGCATAATCCCATGAAAATATTACATTTTGAGAGAATAGGCACCTCACAATAACACCGATTTCATATTTACGATAGGGTATTTAACTTTTCGTTCCCCAAATGTTTTACTTGGAAGAGAAAGTCGCTTGTGTATTTTCCCGTTACAGACGGGAAGGATCAGTCACAGTTAATACGAGATTAGAAACTAAAAAAAAAAAGTCTGAAAAAGAATAATTTAGAAACGAAAAGAACTGGAAGACCTATAGAAACGTGAAAAGTAATTTTAACTTTGTGAGTAAACAGACATTGGATATAAAAGTAGCTGTAACGTGATTCACGAGCGTATTCCAATCTTCACAGTACATTAATTGTGTGTTAAAAATTCCATAAAATAGCCATGGAAGTAATATGATACCATTATAATAAATACTAGTTGACATTACTTGAGTCTGATACGTATCATTTGTTTCAATTTGTAGGTAAAATGAATTAAAAGTCATGTTAGCAAAAGTGCTTAATTGGGAACTCTTTACTTTTCTTTAAGAAACAGTTCAATTCATATAAGCATGTACACTCGTTATACACAGCAGCCTAAGCGATACTCGAAAAGGAGCGATACGTCTTAATATTTTTTTGTGAAATATATTTCATCTATTTAGAGTTAATACATAGTATCAAGACTATAATAAAGATTACGGAATTGAATTTTATAAAATATTATACGTAGGACATGTTGCACGAAGGAAAACGCCCAGTTGGTAGACCAAGAATGAGGTGGGAGAATAAAACTAACTATGATTTGAGGGAAGTAGATTATACAGGGAATGATTGGAAAGCATTAACTTAGGATGGGGATGTATGGAGAGCTTATGCCCGTGCGGCCATGAACCTACGGGTTCGACAGTAGCAATGAGTAAGTAAGTAAGAGTAAGTATTATACGGTATATCTTAAAAACCATTTCTTCAACTGAGATATACAGTAAGATACAGACAGCTTGAAAATCCAGAATTAACAACGTATCCTTGTGTAATAATTATATTTGATTCATACAAATATTGGGCGTCTCCACACTCATATCATCCAATTTTAATATATTTTATTTGTAGGCGTATGTAATTCACGTTCGAATGTTTGTATACAGGCACAAACATAATATATATATATATATAATAGAGAGAGAGAGAGAGAGAAGAGAGAGAGAGAAGGGAGTATGTAACGAAATGTTGGTAATTGATAAAAAAATTATCATTTCAACAGGAAGGAGGGTAAAAATACACTTGTTCTGTCCAAGTGTTCCTCCTCATTTAAGCCTTAGTGACAAAGTTTGCTAAATTATTAAATATAAGTGAAAGTTAATAAACATATGTTTATTGTCCCATTAATAAACCTTATACACACACACACACACATATATATAATATATATATATATATATATACAAATCGAGAAACCAATGTAATATCTACCGCTTTCCGACGTTGTATATGTTAAATACGTATATATTCCATTTAAAGTTTTTCTCCTCTCTTGCACATTAAACCTACCCCACTGTCCTTACTATATTCTTTATACTCTCATTGTTTTGTTTTTTTTTTTTGCAAATGCTACAGATTGTCTTTCGACATTCCTGGTGTTCTCTGCTGGCATGGCGTAATTGTAACCCATTTCTGAGGTTGGGGCGCCTGGAATGCGGGTTAGGTTACCCCGATGATATGATGGATGATGATGATGATGGGAGTGGTGCGCCAGGAGAGTCCCTAATCCTAAGCTTAACCTAAGATGAATATGAATGATGACGATTGCGATAGCCATATGATTTCGTGGACCGTTTGGGCCTTTAAGTTTTCCTGACATTTGTCTTACAGGTGAGGAAAAACCCCGATAAAAACCTCATCCAGAAAACTGCCCCGACCGGGGATCGAACCCGGGCCCGCTGCATAACAAGGCAGCACGCTACCTCGAGACCACAGCGGTGGACTCATTTTTA
Source organism: Diploptera punctata (assembly GCA_030220185.1). Taxonomy (NCBI): domain Eukaryota; kingdom Metazoa; phylum Arthropoda; class Insecta; order Blattodea; family Blaberidae; genus Diploptera; species Diploptera punctata. Next base: position 55,028 of record JASPKZ010003358.1, on the reverse strand, counting down.
TACTCTGAATCCTTGGTCAGCATCTTATCAATTTCTCGGGCGGCAACCCTTTCCAGAGCTTTTATGGTAGTCGTCCTTCAGTCACTGTTTTCACATGCAACAAGAATTGCTGCATAATTAAATGTATATATAATGATATTTCATTCAATCATTATCACATATAATAATAATAGTAATAATAATAATAATAATATTAATAATAATAATAATAATAATAATAATAATAACAACAATAATTCTATAGTATCAATAATGAAATCTAAAGTAATGAAGATATATACGTCGTGTTACATGTGAAAATATTGATAACATTACGAGGACAATGGAAATAATCATAAGTAATGACACGAGTGATTTCCAAATTATCGATAAACTCACGACCCACGAAGTGAGGAGTGAATTTATCTAGAGAATTTGCAAATCAAGAGTGGCATTTGTTAGGACAATTTAACGAATAAAATTAAGCTGTTTACTCACAAATCATTATTTAAATATAGTTATTTTAAAATATTTATATATTTAATGTAAACGGCGATGTTTTAAACAAATGAGAAATGATAGGTACGCTTCATTTGCTTCTTTTGTTCACCACTGCAACCAGATCATATTATTTATTGCCAAAGGAACGCAATATTGTACGAATGCACTCTAGTGGAGAACAAATGAAACACATCAAACTGTATATTAATTCATTTCTGATGTCCTATGATGTAAATATGAAATTATATTTTTCTGGAATGTTATTACCTGGGAAAAATACATTTAAGATAGTGCAAACAGTGGTTTCTTCTTTTGGTGGTATAATCAATTAATACAAATGTTTTCATATTAACTCCCGCAAGCGCTATATGTTGACATTCATGCACTATATACAATCTGGTAGCCGTATTTCTTAGAGAGTCAATCACTGCAAAATAATGCTATGACCTATTAAGAATGTTAAAAAGGAGGTGCTTTCTTTATTATGATAAACTTTAGTTAGTAAATTCTAGGCGAAACACGACTGTGATTGGTTGTAAATAAAAAATTATTGAAATGTGATTGGTCATTGACTCCCATTTGGGGCATAAGTTAAATAGTCACAATAAATTATTCCTACTATAATTTAATTACAATGATGATATTATCATTATCATCTTTGCACGGATTAAGCGATCTTGCATGTTCCGTCTTCACACTGTTAGAAACATCTTGTTCTCCGACGTCCAACATCTCTTCTTCCTTGTAGTTGATACTTATACGCTAGTGCTGGTGGACTTTGCAATTGTCTTTATATTCCTCTATTTCTCTTTTATGTTTATACACACACTCACACACACACACACACACACACATATATATATATATATATATATATATATTCAATTCGTGTCTTATATCTTCATTTATTATGAGATCCATATTTGTACAGCGTTTTATCTTACGAAGGAGCCTCATTTTAGTTGATTAAATCTTTCTTCTATCCTTTTCCTGTAATATGCAAGACTCACTACAGAAGATTATATCATAAGATATTATAATTCTATTAATTATATAAAGGCATACATATAGGGAGTCCACATTATTACAGTCATCAAATAACAATAAACTGATGTTGTATTTTAGTTAGAATGAGTAGAAGCACTATTGTAACTAACATTCACATTCAAATTGGTAATGCAAAAACACAAAAGTGTCTTAACAGCCGTTGATAAATAAGTAAAGTAAGAAAGGAGACAAATTAATAGGTACATGTCCTTGTAACTAAATTCCAAGAAATAATTTGAAACTAATTACATGTGGGGAAGAAACCAGTGAATCCAAACAAGTACATATCTATCATGAATGTATTTAGATAAAAGAAAATTCCGAAAGATAGAGTTTAACCAAATTGGGAGTATATATATTTGTGATTAACCAATGGAATTAATTATAAGAAACTTTTGAACCAATGTAAGAGGAAATTGGCGGACCTAAATCAAAATAGAGCGAGAAATTCGAAGTTTCATTTTAAGTAACCCATATTCAAAATATTATTTGGAATTCTTCAGTTTAGCGATCAAGTCTTAAAATTATGTATACTACCGCTTACCGAATCAATGAAATGCATTTCGGGACTTATACAATGTTATATATTAGTAGTAGTAGGACTTTATTAGATAAAAAGTAAGATATTTACAATATTATTTACAAATATGGGTCGCACGGGCAGTAAGCCGTACGTGCTGTTGACAGTCCGTTACAATAAATTAATAATTGGTACTAGTGTAAAGAAAAATAAACAACAAAAACAGCAATAACATTACAATTACATAAAGAAAACACAATAATAATATTACAATTAAATAATAACACAATAGCATTATACACTAAAAACATTAACATTACAATTACATAAAGAAAACACAATAATATTACAATTAAGTAATAACACAATAGCATTATACACTAAAAAGCATTAACATTACAATTACATAAAGAAAACACATTAATATTAAAATTAAATAATAACACAATAGCATTATACACTAATTAATTTATATATAATTGTTAATAATTAATGGTATTGCATTGTGATAACATATATTTATTCATGAATGAGTGTTGTCCTTATTTTTCGCGTTTTGTCCAGAAATTTACCAAGGTTTATCCTTTTATATATTAACTTATACATGCTTGTTAATGTAATAATTTAACTTAGAAATAATTTTGTCAAATGAGTTATTTTATAACAGAATAGTACTGCAGTGTATTATTAAACCAACTTTATCATTTAATATTTGTGTATTTGAATCAAACGAATGTTTTAATTTAAATAAACTAAAAACAAACTTTAAATAATAAATAATCATTTAATTTATTATTCATAAATGTCAAGTAGACACTGTAATTAGTTTTAACCCTGATATTCATGCTACTACAACTGACCTAACCGCAGTCCCGTCGTAAGATATCGAAGCAATATAGGTTCGCGAAGTAAATACACGATAGCGGCTATATCTATCGAACTGACACAAAAGGGACGAGCAGACCATTTACCGTTTAACAATGACCGACCGCAGTACACTGCATATATATGTGTGTGTGTGTGTTTTCTGTATTCGATTTCATGCTATATCCAACTGTCCAATGTGTCCTTTAGCGCTGTTATGATTGTATAGTGAATAAGACATTGTACACCTCCTTAAAACATTTATTAATGTCATAATACATAGACATAGTTGCGACGGTGATAGGTATTCTGAAGCCCACGGAACTTTATTAACACCTAATTTCTTCGTGGCTATCAGGGCAGGATTGTGGAACTTTAACCCTAGCCATTTAGCGTCAAGATGTGTTCGCCTAATAAGTCGATGCGGGTATAAAAAGTGGAATTATTCACACTATAATAGGGTGTCAGAAACTGCATTACCGGCAAGCAGAGTGTCCTAAAACCAAACGGTGTAGGATGCGATATTCTAGGCGAGGGAATCTCGCACAATTTAAGACGTAGTCCATCCAGGGGAATTAAACTATGCAAAGCATTGGTTAATGTATCAGTTGATGAAAAGAAAACGCTGCACGAGATTAGATAATCGAGAAAACAAGGACTGCATGCCATGGAGAATCCTCTCTGCAAGAGCGCTTAAAGGAGATGTTGGTATTTGTCGGGCCTCAGATTGAAGAGTGATGTTATTTATTGTTTTGAGATAGGAACCAGATTATAGGGCCTTAATGAAGGAGGTAACTTTACAGAAGTAAAGATTTGAGGTTGGGTTTTGGGTACTGGAAATGTAGGGTCAGGTGTGGTTACCATACTATAAGATTCAAGTGCCGCCTTGAAACCAGGGCAGTCACGAAAAAAACCCAGGGTGGCCGGACCCCCTGTGATTTCATACATTAGCAAATTAGAGTTTCTCTGTGCTGAGGCCTTAACAGACAATATTTCTGATTGTGCCTCAGCACAGACAACACAACGTGGAGTCCGGCTTCACTCAGGGAATGTGTTGTTGAAGGAACGGCACTTAAAACACAGTTTAAGCCCAGAACTCGGCTTATAGGCCTCCACAGCCATAACGGTGTCTGAGTCTCTTCGGGTTATAAATTTCGCGAGCTGGAGTATTGTTTTCTAGCTATAAAATACAAATAGATAATGGCGGATCAAATTATGATCCGTCTTGGAAATTTAAGGAAGTCTTCCACCGCGTTCGTTTTACCACTTTGATATTTCTGTTTATATGCCAGTTGATGTCTCTATTCATGCTCAAGACACCCAATGACCGATAACAGAAATTGGATGGATATTTCTGCCTCGAAGCGGCATTAGCACGAGAAGGCTGGGTTGTTGGTGTAGCTGTAACAATGGCGGATGACAATACCGATGAGGATGTTCCAGCTGATGAGGTTGACGTTTCAGCAAGAACTATAAATTGGATTTTAGTAGCAACCGCTGGAGCTACTAAAGACTGTTTTGGTCGGTTTTGCTCGATGAAATTTATTTGACAATCGTCTTAGTCAAGGTGTCTTCATGTGTCCTATTTTTTCGATTTTATATTCCTCTTTTTTTCATGAGAGAAGATGAGTCCTTTCTTTTTTGGTTCAACTAGAATTTCAGTTTCTGTGTCTTCCTAATCTTTATCGATATGGTCAGAGAGAAGGCGGTTTGATTGGAATTCAACCGCAATAACTTTCATCTCACGCAGCATATCAGTGAAAATAGGAAGAAAAGGTAGTTCGTTTTTAATTATTCTGTTGAGTCGATCCAAGCACCTAGACGTAAAGTCCCTAGCTGCATCGAACCTCTCATACTCACTATAAATAGGTATATTGTTGATTATAATAAAGAAAGCCCCACGTATTTGATCGATGACTTTATCTATAATTTGGCTTTTTGCGAATTTATGTGTTTAAAAAGATGGGTTCAACATAAAACAACATTGATAGAAAATAATAATCATAATCGTATAACAATAATATCAAGAATACAAATAAAGAAGAATAAGAAATATTTATTTAAACAGTATCATATCCTCCAAAACGAATGAACCGTGAATATTTTTAAATTCAACTTTATTTTCTTTAAAATTTTACTTGGAACATATCAGAAAGACAAAAGTGTTTTTTGAAGTCCTCAGCCACTCTGTGACAATTTTCTTCAGTTGGTATTGTTCGGTTGCCTGTGGGATGAGATTACTAATACGTTACTTTGCTATAATTTGATTTGCATTAATTAGCAATGCTATTGAAGGAAAATTAACTTGAAATGAAATCACATTATGAGCAACAGCATTCCAATTAATGTGTAATTACACGATTTCCAGTGTCATTAACTGTATCATTTAGAGTGACAGTTTAATATGAAAAGAAAACATTGAATTTAACATTACATTTCACTTACTACAGAGCAATGTGACGCACTGTTTCAAAATATTACTATAGTATATGTTTTCTGTTATGTTTTCTGGTAAGTTTTTTGAACAAAACATATAAATGAAATGCCGGACTAGGTATTTTTCAGATACACTTAAAAATTTGTCATGAACGTTGTTTTTTACTTTGGTCCTGTTGGCAATTCTGATGATATTCAAACACAAATTAAAAACAGTTGCATTTCTAATAAATTAAAGACGAAAAAATAATTTATTCACACAATGATTATTGCCAGTTCGCGTACAATTTTTACCAATCATATTATTTAATTTTCACAATTAAGTTTCGGAATTTAATTCGATTGAGGGTCTTTCCACTTTTCAGCGGTTGCCCTTTTACCAGCCGGCTGCTGGCCCTTCACATCAACATGTGTCAATCACAGAGGTAGATGATCAACAGCCAGTGTAGGGGTGACATGTGGTTAGCATGTCGAGTCCCCCAGCCGTTATAGCTGGTTCCTCAACCTGGAGCCGCTACTTATTGTAGCTACCCAATTGCCTCACGATGCTGGGTGGGCACCGGTCCCATACTGGCCGAAATATCATGAGAAAATTTCTTCCCCCATGGAGACTCGAACAAGAGCAAGTCCCGTAGCTCTGCGCCAAGGCTTCCTACCTTAACCGCTCGGCTACGGCGCGGGACTTCCGGAATTTAATAATGCTAATAATAAATAACAGTCGCATTGAATTCAATGGAAATAAATTTCCGATGTACAAAGTGAACTGACATGAGCGCTTAATGACAAGTGGCAGCGTGTCATGTACTGTAGCATACACCTTGAAGCAGAAAGAATATATGGTAAAAATGTTCATTTATTCATTTTAAGGATCATTATATAACAGGCTGCATTTTATAGGCATTTATAATTTAATTCCACGTAAGGACAAGATATATGATTTATAGAACTTCAAGTTACTTTTCCCTCTGAAAGAGTATAACCTAAGTAGACATTTCAACTCATATTTAGACAAGATTCGTATAAGATTCGAGTTATTGGCTTCCTGAAATATTGTTAATAAATTTTCCATTGCTATATTTGGAATCAGATATTGAGTTTTGAGTGAATTTATTTTGGCATTGAGTTCGTTTTTGCTGAGATAACGAGTAAAGTTAAGAAGTTGCAAGTAAATAGAGGCATCGGACGCAACAGGGATTGAGGATGAATATTCAAGCCGTGTGCTGAATGCTATTTCAAAGAAAAGTGTTTTGACGAATTACTGATTCATCGAAAAGTATACAAACCACGATTCATGTTGCAGGAGATGAGTATAAGTGTTAATTTTTTTTCAGAATATTTAAATACTGAAAAGGAATAGATTAATAAACAGTTTAATGTAATGTCTTCCTACGATGTACAAAATACTCGCCTGGATAATTCTTATGAGTGTAAATCCGATGAGACGAAGAATGTTAGTTGACAAAAGACCTTGAACTTTAACAGGAGCAATTGGAGTTCTAATTATAATGACAGGCCTTATCTAAGAACAGTCCTGATAAAACTGTATTTCACGAATTGTCTTATGTCTACAAGGTGCATATTAATAGAGCAACCAAATACAAGATGTTCGCGTATATTAACAAACATTAATATAATTTCATGGAATTACCAATAAACTAATAATTACCCTAAAAAAGTCATTGGCTACCACATGGAATGCACAGGTAGAAACTAGAGTAAAACATACCGATATACATAAAAACCGTAAGGGAGAAACAGTGTGTAAAATCCATGAATATACAGTTATTAAGAAGCTTTAAACCCCATTATAGCATTCATGAGATTATAAGATTTTACCTACCAGAAGACCTCAACATTCGGAAATTACACCAGTTTTAATTCAGAAAAACATATAAAAATCCTGTTTCTTATAAACATTATTGAATAATTTTTGTGGAGAGTTCAGGACTGATAATCATCCCATCTGCGAAACATTTAGACCTGATATTTCTAAACTCGATTTTGACATAGAAAATGAATAAGGAAACAGGTAATAAATAAAAATTAAACTTCACAGAAACAACATCTCATATATAAGGGCCTTACATACCAGCAAACAATATTTGAGTTAGCAGGTGCCTGAAGACATGATATTTCTAATTCAAGGGAAAAAAACTGAATCGTTAATCGTTGTTGACTGCAAATACTAAATGGATGTGATGAATGTTTGGTAGATTCATGGAAGTGGACGATTTCTGAATTAATACTGCAGAAAAAACGTCATTTTTCCCAGAGAACCAGTGAAAGGTACCATTTCAAAGAAGACTCTAAATATGTGCTTCTGAGATACTGGACTACATTAAAGCTTAAAATTATGACAAATTTCTTATTTCATTTATTAAAATTAAAATTTTCATAATATATTATTTAATATAACGAAAGAATAATGACAATGCGATTTAAGCATAATAGAGGACATATGACAATTATAGCAATATATGCACCGGAGGAAGGGAGAGATGAAGAAACAAAAACATTTTATACTACTCTACAAAAGGAAATAAATAAGATAAACAAGAACGACATAATAATATTATTAGGAGACTTTAATGCTAGAGTGGGGAATCAACCAGTGGCAAATGTAATTGGGATCCATGGAGAAAATGTTATAAATAAAAATGGACAAGAATTAAAACAATTTGCAATTTTTAATGATTTTAAAATAACAAATACATTTTATAAGAAAAAAGATATTCACAAATACACATGGTCGCACGAGGTTTTCGTTCACTGATAGATTATGTGTTAATCAATAAGAAAGCATCATCATTATTAACAGATACGAGAGTATTTAGAGGAAGTGACATCTATTCAGATCACTATTTAGTAATCTCAAAAATAAATATATTAGCGAGATGGAAGAAAACTAAAAACAAATATAGAAATAAAGAGACCCACATTCAAAGTACATTTATTACAAGATAAAGTATACAAATCTGTATCAGAATAGGCTAAATGAACAATTAATATTAAAACCTACTTCCGAAGAAATAACCGAGAATGGGATAATATAAAAGAAAGCATTGATAAAGCAGCATATGAGGCATTAGGAACAAAATATAAAATATATAACAAGAAGGGTTTAAGAATGTGGAATGAAGAATTAGAGAGGATAATAAAAGATAAAAAAGAGGCTTATCACAAATATTTACAGAATAGAACACCAGAATTAAGAGCTGATTACAAACATAAATGTGCAATAGCCAAAAGAGAACTTAAAAAGCACACAAAGTCAGTTGGGATAGATATATAAGCAGACTAGAATACGATATACATGGGCAGCAAAAATAGCCTATAAAGTAATGAAACATCTAAATAAACAAGAAAAAGATACAATACAGATCAATGCAATTGAGGAGAAACAATGGGAAGAACATTATAAAAAACTGTGGTATAATGAAAATAAAATAACTAAAGATAACATATATGAGTGTGAGATAGGAATAGATATGATAACAATGGAAGAATTAGAAGAAGTACTGAAAACAACAAAGAACAGAAAGGCAGCTGGAATAGACGGAATTAATATGGAATTAATAAAATATGGAGGAATTTTTTTTAAACTGAGATTATTACATTTTTTAAATTTATGTTGGAAACAAGCAACAATACCAGAAACCTGGACAACAGCAATAGTACAATCTATTTTTAAGAAAGGAGAACGTAAAGACTGCAACAACTACAGAGGAATAAGCATTTTAACTGCAGGCTATAAAATATACTCAAGAATCTTAACATTTAGGTTAAAACAAATAACAGAGGTAATGTTAACAGAAGAACAAAGTGGATTCAGGCCAGGGCGTTCATGTATGGATAATATATTTACGATAAAAGAATTTATAAACAAAAGAAGAGAATATAACATGGAAACACACATAGCTTTTATTGATTTTGTCAAGGCATTTGATAAAGTAGACAGAGGAAAACTCTGGACAATTTTAAAAAAAAAGGAATTCCGAAACACTTAATAGCAGCTATAAAGAGTTTGTACTGGAACACAAATTTTGTTATAAAAACTAGAAATGAAGTAAGTAAAAATAAAATTCATACTAATCAAGGAGTTAAACAAGGATGCAGTATCTCTCCAGTTTTATTTAACCTATACATCAATGATATAATAAAAAAATGGAACGAAGAAACAAATAAAGGAATAAAATTAGATAAAACACACTACTTGAAAACATTATTATACGCTGATGACCAGGTAATAATAGCAAATACAGAAGACGAACTTCAGAGGAATATTTTTAAGCTACATAATATATGTGAACAATATAATCTCAAAATATCCATAGAAAAAACTAAGGTAATGGCATTCCAAGGGAAAAATCAAATCAGATCGAAAATAGTAATAGGAAACAAAATCATAGAACAGGTGAACCATCTCAATTATCTAGGATGTGACATTTCATTTAATTATGATAATGATATAATAATAAAATAGCAAAATTCCAGGAATATGTGGTACGATAAAACGAACACTAAATAACAAAACAACAAGAGAGACCCAACTGAAATTTTATAAAATGTTGGCAGTACCGGTACTGCTCTATGGTTCAGAAGCCTGGATACATAAAAAACAAGACCTAAGTAGGATAACGGCAGCAGAAATGAAATTTTTGAGATCTGTTAAAGGGTGCACTAAGGAAGACAGAATCAAGAACACAGAAATAAGACAGGAACTTGAAATATTTGCAATAACTGATAAAATGGATACATATAGACAAAAATGGAAGCAACACATAGACAGAATGAATGAAGATAGATATCCAAAACAAATAACAAAATACAAACCTAAAGGCACCCGAGATGTGGGCAGACCTAGAAAGAGATGGGCTGAAGTCGGAACGGGTCAACAGACCTAATCCATGAATGAAGATGATGATGATGATATAACCTAACCACTGAACTTCAAATTAGCCCTTCAGTAACTTTACGTCATTATTTTATCTTTCAGTCTGATAAAAAACAATGGAACAGAGCTAAATGCCACATCAGTTACATCAATTGTCATTACATTTCAAAAGGGTCAAAATTCAATGACTTGCAAATTATGAAACAGTTTTGCAGTCCTGCAGTACAAGAATATTTTATTTCATTTTTCGTGAGAGGATACCATGAAAAAATGTGACATTACAGAATGAGACAGAGAGAAACGGTTGACTTATTCCAATTTGATGTGTCACTTATTTAAATTCAGATAATGTATTGTATTTAGGTTGTTATTAATTTAGATCTTGATCGTTCTAAGTGTGGAAATGTATACTTTTTTGTTTGGGTCTATTGATTTTCCATTGTTTATGTTCAATTTCTAAAACTAAAAATACTGTTTAATTGTTAATATAGAGTTAGACTTTACACTGTACTTTATCAATTTCCATAAATTACACAAGCAATAAAGCACTGACTTTAAAATATGTTATTCATAAAACTTTAAAAATGGTCCTTGAGAGTTATTCCCGTTTAACCTTAATGTGGAGTGACCGGGACCCTAACCGGAGACTCGGAAGTAGAGGGCGAGGGGCGACTTACGTGTCCCGCTTCGCGCTTTTTGTGGGGTGAGTAAAGAAAATATATATCACAAGAGTTATTGTAAATAAACTGGGTCAAATTGATACACAGACATATATTTAATGGAAACTAGACATCCAGTCTCAGATTAATCATTTCAGCGCTAACCTTCGACTGCAGAATACTATCCCAAGGATACCACGCCGAAGAGTAGAAAGAAAGTTTCATAGAAAATCAAAAACAGCAAGACAACAACAATTTGATATAGATGACATTTTATGGCAAAATACAGAAATTAAAGGAAGATAATGAGATAAAAATGGTCACCTGTTTGTAACATTTTTTCAAATCAATTTTAAAAATATTACAAATGAGAAGTTTGGAAGTATGTTAATCATATTTAATGGCTGAATTAAAACATTGGCCACTGTATATATACTGTATATGTATACTAGCTGGCCCGGCGAACGTCGTATCGCCTTTAAATATTTTTACGTTAATTTTTCCGATGTTTCAATAGTTATCTGCTATTCGGGGCGGAAACAAATCCAACATATAAAAAAAAAAGATCATAAAAATCGGTCCAGCCGTTCTTGAGTTATAAATAGTGTAACTAATCCGACTTTGTTTTATATATATATATATATATATACAGAAGTCCCGGCAACGCGTTGCTGTGACTAAGGTATACGTTAAATTATGTTGTAGTAAACTAAGTGAGACATCTAAATCAGAAAGTTTGGTTTTACACAATTTTTTAGTTCTGGTACGTTAACTACACCCGGTATAAATATGGGTGGTGGTTTATGTGTAAGTGGTTTTGTTGATTGAGATGAATTTATGTTGTCTGCATTCACAGTATCATCCATAAGTGTATCATAAGGATTATATACATTTATTGATGGAATATTTTGAGGAGGCTTGCTGATTTCATTATACGTTCTTTTTTTTCTACGAACTTGTTGGCAGTTTGGATTCTCATCATCATCAAGAACTCTCTGTGTTGTAATATCATCTTGTGATATATTATAGTCATATTGTTTTTCATTTAATTGATGCATGGAGATTGTTTCTGTAATATTAGGCATATTATTATAACTATCAGACTTACTTACAGTTCTGTTATTCCGTTCTTTATATGTTTTTAAATTAACATTCTTCTTAAATGTAAGATATATGTCTCACAGGCCTATACCAATTTGCGGAAACTCACTCGATATCTTATCATTCATGGTCTCTACAACTGATTCGCCATATTGTTCGATGTCCCTTCTCAGTCCACTTAAATTTAAATTAAGTTGTCTTTCAGCCAGATTACTTAAAACGAATACTTACACACGAAATTAATATTATTATCAGTATGTTGAAAATAAAATAAATACAAACACACTTAAATTATGAAATAATCAATATTTGTAATTCAATTGAAATTTGCGGTTGCAACAAAAAACACAGCCACTTGGTTAAATAATAAATCAATTACCTTACACGGCCATCTGTTAGAATCGTATGGAACTCACAGATAAATAATACATAATTTGCAAAAAAAATAATGCTACTATCAATTTAGTTATAAACTTCCCTAAGTCTCAAGTTGGATCAAACTGCACACAGTATGCAATATTTTATTAAAATCGGTTCAGTAGTTTAGGATTCCATCGCGGACAAACAACGTGACACGTAATTTTTATATATTAAGATATGACATTTAAAAGTAATAGGTTGGTTAAAACTCTAGAACAAATTGAGCAATATGACGCAAACTTGGTATAGTTTAAAGAGTAAGGGAGAATTACTGTCCCCTACCGGGGTGAAAGGAAAATGACTTGTAAAAAATAATCTAAAACTACTGATATTGTTGTCGAATTTACATTCGTGGTATCTGATGAAGAGCGACTCTTTTGATGCCGTTTAAGCACAATATCAACTCGCATCCAGAAAGGAGATGTGAAAATATGCAATATGATCGATATTTGGGTTTTCATAGTCTCTGAACTGATTGGTGACCTGTGTTTATTAGTTATACACATTCAGATGGAAATAACATTGAGGAAGTTAAGGTTAACATCGGAGATCGTGTGGTGTGCTAAGTTTGGCTCGAGACCCGTTCCTAGAACTGAGTCATTCTCAGTGACTCACTTTCAGTTACATGCTGCACTAACAAAAGAAAGTGCAGGTATGCTTGGCATCCGAACCAACTCGGTCAGTAGTCTGTGGATACTAATTGTCATTCACTATCTTACTCTAAACAAATATCTTCAACACACATATTCATGTCTTTGTATAGTAGCCAGGCGCTTTACATATTCGGACCAACGGATCTGTGCCCCAACAGCGCTGACATCATTCGTAGAAACGAACACGTCTAAACTCTCACCATTTCACAGCTCTCCCCTTACCCTTCGTCAAACAGCAGCTAAAGGTAACTTATCGAGTAGAGGTGTTTCCAAACTTCCCCCAGTGCCATGGCTCTTGAATATAGAATACTTCTTGGTTGTAGTTGAGTTAACAACACTGGAGTGCAAATGCAAGGGAGAGAAATAGGAATGCAGGGAGGGAAATTATTTGCCGAGGCAGAAAAGGAAGTAGGCTGTAGTTCACATATCTTACGAGAGCACAGATCCGTTAGACAGACAATACTTTACCACATTCTCATTATCTCACATACTCATGACGCATTTTTCTAATTCTTTGCCCTGGTTTAACCTCTCACTTTGTTTGTATAGTCGGCTCGGTCATTTAGTTTACAGACGCTTTGCTTTGTGGTTAGGTAGGTAGGTCTATTTTGCACGCACATTTACTTAGCATATCAAGCGGCGTTGTCACATTTTATTCACTAAAATAAATTTTTACCAACTAAACAAAATGCAAAAGACAAAAGTTGCAACACTGTTAAGATAATTATAACCACGTGGAGGAGACATGGAAACGTCATTTAAAAATGCGAAGACATTATTGGCATAGGACAGTTTTCAGTTTTTTTTGTTATTGGAGCGGCGTCTTAGAAGCACCTAACAACAACTCCCCGGCTCTGCATGGAAGTAACAATGTATTTTTTAAACCATAGGGAAACAGTTGCCTTTAATGCCGCTTGGAAACTAAATGACAGCCGACTATAGGTTTTACATGCCACACGCCATCCGGACCTTACAGTTACACGACCTGTCGGAAGATAGATTACTGTGGATCATATACTTTTTTTATCACTCGAGGACATAGAGAGCCTACCCGAAAGATCTGTCAGCTCAATGGTCTCCCCCGAGACGACACAACATGAAGACTAAACACACCATTCTCACAAATAGAAAATATTTATCTCATATTTAAAAATATTTAAATATTATTTGTAAATTATTTGTACTAATTGGAATAACAATTTTGTATCATACGTAATGTCAACTAGAGAATTTGGAAACCAAGAATGGCATTTGTTAGGACTATTTGACGAATAAAATTAAGCTGTTTACTCACAAATCATTATTTAAATATATATATTTTAAAATATTTATATATTTAATGTAAACGGCGATGCTTGAAAACAAATTAGAAACGTTATATATAATTTGTTCATCACTGCAACCACATCATATTTATTGACAAATGGAACCGCAATACTGTAAGAATATCCCCTAGTGGAGAAAACATGAAACACATCATTACAGGTTATTAATTAATTTCTGATGTCCTATGATGTAAACATGTCAATTATATTTTTCTGCAACGTTAATTTCTCGGAAATAATACATTTAGGAAAGTGCAAATAGTGGTTTCTTTTTGTTTGTGGTATAATCAATTGCTACGAATGATTTTCTATTATATCTCGCAAGCAGAATCGGGTTATATTCGTGCACTATATATACAATCTGGGAGCAACTTGGTGATATGAAAGCCATAAAATAAAAATGATAAAATCGAGGTGAAAAACGACTGTGATTGGTTGTAAACCAAAATTCAATGAAATATGATTGGTCATTGGCTGCTATTTGGGGCATGAGTTACATAGTCAACTTAAATACAATGACTCATTAATATATATATAAATATTTTCAATCCTAAAAATAAATAATTTAATAATATTAACCAACAGAGTGAAAGTTATTAGGAATAGCTTGTGAGCAAATACCGAGCATT
>JASPKZ010003358.1:0-35000 GCA_030220185.1 Diploptera punctata | reverse complement strand
GTTAGAAACAACTAGTTGTATCTGTAAAAGGAAAAGTCCAGGACGACCACGAACACCAAATGACGCGTCGGTCCGGATTACATGATTCATTTCAATACCCTCAACAGTCTCCCGATCTCTCACCTTGTGATTTCTTCCTGTGGAGGTATGTGAAGGACCATGTGTATGTACCACCACTTCCGGTCGACCTTCCAGACTTGAGAAGACGGATTGTTGCTGCTGTTGAATCCTTCTTCTTCTTCTTCTTCTTCTTCACTTTACGGGCTAGGCAAATTGCCTGTTCCGCCTCACAGTTTTTCTGTCCATCTTTTCACTGGCCTCCCTACATTCCTTGAACCTCTTGGCTTGTAGTTGAATGCTGCTCTTGGTAATCTTGATACATTCTTTCTTTCCACGTGTGTAAACCATTTCTCTCTATATTCTCTGATTTTCTCATCCAATGGATATATATTTAACTCTCTTCTTATATCCTCATTCCTTATCCGATCCAATCTTGTGCAGCCTTTTGTTCTTCTAAGGGAACTCATTTCTGCGCTTTGTATCCTACTTTGCACTTTTTTTGGTCATTACCCAAGTTTCGCTCCCATAAAGTCATGCAGGAACTGCCAATGTTTTATAAAATTTCAATCTAGTATCTCTTCTTGTTTTATTCTTTAATGTTCTGTGTATAGTTCCGTATATAATTTTAAATTTTGACAGTTGACAGTTTCTTTCAGTTTTTGTGTTTATAGTAAAATTACAACCCAAATAATTAAAATTTGTTACTTGTTCCAGAGGTTTGTTGTCTATTACGAGTTTTGATCTTATATGATCGTTTCCCCAAAGGTAATCATGTATTTCCACTATTTTCCATACCTTATCTCTATCAACGCGATCACATGCCTTCTCAAAATCAATAAAAGCAACATGCGTCTGTAGGTTATGTTCTCTTCTTTTTTCAAATATTTGGTAATATGAATAAATTATCTGTTGTTGATCGCCCCGTTCTAAAGCCATTTTGTTTTTCTTCAAGTATTGCTTCTGCGATTATTTTAAGTCTTTTATTTATAACCCATGCATAGATTTTATAAATTGAATTAAGTAGGCTAATTCCTCTATAGTTCTTACATTTTCTTCTATCTCCTTTCTTAAATAACGATCCATTACTCCAAATATGCTGACCAAGGATTGGGAGGAATTTGAATATCGGCTACATGTGTAGTTTGTGACGAAAGGTGCTCGCATCGAACACTTATAAAGTATGTTATGAGAACTCTTATGAGTTTCTCTTTAATCCCATGTAACTTTTGTTCTTAAATATATCATGTAAGGGAACTTAAATAACTTTGAAACCCCGTCCATCATTTTTGTATTAAACGTGGACAGAAATTATTGTTAAAAAGTCAGCTCCCAGGTACTCCACATCATATGTTCATCGGTCTCAATAGTGTAGGGGTGGATCCCACGTCTCTAGTTCCTGGTTCAAATCCGGCCGGAGTTAATTAATTTTTTTAGGATGAAAATTCCAAGAGTTAAGACTTCCGCTAGGGACTTCAAGCCATATGTTCCACGTTTCACCATTTTCGTGCTCATAAAAGAATCTCAGTCCTAAATTACAGCTTCTGAGCAACATTTAATATCTTAGTTGCCTGGTAGATGTATCTTTTAGACGAAGAGCTAACCAGTTAATTAGTTTGATTAAGTAACTCCCAATAAAGTGCACCATTTCCCCGCTTGAAAATCAACGTGTACATCTTATATTTATCTCTTCCCAGTGAAGAAAGAGGCATATCCCATCAAAATGTGGTTTCTAGTCGGAGGTACAAATTATCTACATATTTTATAAGTTCATTTTCTTCATGCTTTGGTTTAATATTTATGTTTGTGCTTATCTAAATCATGTGTAGTGGTTCCTGTATGTTTCGTTATAATTACTCCATTATTATCTGTATTGTTATCTTTATTATCTAATTATTTATTGTGGATTTTCTGCCATCCTAATTTTTCAATATTTTATAATATAATTAAACTTGCATATTGAATTAGTAATAGTTTAGACATACAGTTTGTATATTTTATCTAGTTGAGTAGAATAGAAAGCGTCAGGTCATAAGGCTTATCACTTCAACTCTGCCATAATTAAATTATTATTACAAAAAAATAAAATTAAAAATATATCAAACCATAGTTCAGAGCACTTTTAACATATGGTTCTGAAGTTTGGCAAATTCCTACCAGGGAAATGAAAGTAATTTTAAGTACAGGAATGGATGATTTAAGAAGATCAGCTGGAAAATCTAGAATGAATAGAATACTAAATAAAGAAATAAGGGAAATTATGGATGTATAAGAGGACCCGAACATCACAGACGTTGTAGAAAAGAAAATATTACAGTGGTATGGCCATGTTAAAAGAATGGAGGAGAAAAGATTACCTAAACTTATTATGGAAAGGAGGAAGAAAGGAAGACCAAAGAAAACCTGGATAGAATGCATGCAAGCGGCTATGATTTTTATCAGATGATTGGAGGAAGATGAATGGATGTACAGAGAGGAACGGCGTTTGGTTTGCGGAAGATAACAGCTGTAATGATACCGGAAGATGAAGAAGATGGTGATTATTATTATTATTTTTGATATTCGAAATCTGGCTATAGATGGAGACGTATTGTGGAAAGAGGTAGACGATGGGTTGTGTTATGGGAGTGTATTGTGCGAGGACAGGTAATATGAGAGTAAATATCCCATTATGAGTGAAGAACTCATGGCCTTAGTTATTTTTTTAGAGTAATAAGCCACGTGTGGAGAAGAACCCTGGTGTTGTAAGTAATGTTCAAAGAGAGGATATAAAGTGCATAAAGAATCTGACGAGTTGGTGTTATGTGTAACGTCTGAGGGGAATTGATTCAAATTGGACATCAACAAACCAAGAGGTATTAACTGTCCCCCTGTACCAAAATCGGAGAATCACTTTTAATTTGCCGCCTCAATTGAATGTCTGAATCGAAAAGGGAATAATCTCCAAGTACTCTACTTTTGAGAAAACCTTAATAAAACTACATAACTTATTAGATCTTCTCTGATACATTTCTGACCAATTACAATATCGATCCTCTGCTTACAACAGGCGTGTCCAACCGTTTTTGGAAAAGGGCCACTGTCGTTAAGATGAATTGGTTTGTGGGTCACATGATCCGAGTTTGTACCGTATTAAGTAGGATCAAAGATAAACCAATTAATTTAAATATAAAATAGCTAATATACTGAGATGATATTTTTATTAAAATAATATTCATATATTTGTTAAATTAAAAAAATAATAAATTTAATATATATTTTTCCATGTATAATCTAATTCTAAACTATATATAGAACGCTATTTTCTAGCTGATACACTTAGAAGCCATAATTAACATTTATAAAACTCACAGAATTAATTATAATCTGCAAACCTCTCACTAACACTGACACTAGAATATGAGCGAACAATTGCAAATTGGAAACGAATTTGAAATGTATAAAATGTGACAATAGTAAAACATCTGACACACGCTCGCCTTTGAAAGTACTAACTGCGCGGTCAACAATGCATGGATACTTCAAATCGATGCGCGGTAGGTAGATCATAAATAAAAATGTGGGCTGGTCGTTTCTTAAAACGGATGTGATTTCTCCATGTTTTGTGTAAGAGGAGAAGTAGGATGAACTTTCGCAAACCATGTGTTGGAAACATAACTCTAACTACTTCAAATTTATCTCATACCAAATACAATTACTTATTTCATAAAATATATTAGATTGTAACTTACAAATATCACTGCGGGCCGAATGCGACGTGGTAGAGCAACAATCATTGCGGCCACATGCGATGGGATCGAGGGCCGAGGGTTGGACACACCTGGCTTACACGGAGCAAGAATTCATAATTCCTGTGTTGCATACGTGTTTTATCGCTCATCGAAGGCAGTGGAGTTTCTTCCCTTTTCAACTCAGTGATTCAATTATTACATGTAACACTTCTCACGCGATATTATGTATATTGCCATACGTGGATACGTCAGTGGCCACACCTACGTTGTATCACAACTTCACTTTACATAAGATGAGGAAATACTTCTCAAACTATGTTTAGCCAGGTTGTCTTTCTCAATCCATACTTCAGCATGACGTTTCATTAGTTTTGGCTAGCGGCCTTTGGTCTTCAAATTAATGTGCACATTTTAAAACTGTTATGAAATTTATACTCTTCCCAACTCATTGTTAATTATAACAGTCAGAATGTCGGAATGACATCCTCAAATATCGAATTCTATAGTGTGCCTAGAATTGTGAGAACTCAGTATCCTGAGGCCTACTAAGTAGTTATTTGATACCAGAAGTAACAAAATTCGGTTACGAAAACTAAAACTGAGGTTGCATAACTGTCGCATTAACCATCATTTGCTAGCTTGTCAGAATAGCCAGTTCAGTAGGACTTGCCTCTTACGAGCTATCGATACCTGGAAGTTATATCTCGTTTACAGCTATAATGATGGTAAGAAGTTATACAATATTTGCAATTCTGATACTTTTCAATATTATATTGTATTATATTTTGTTGTGTTATAGCTAGTGTGTGTGTGGTAAAATATAACAGGAAGCGGGGGTTTTTCTCCTATTTTCCAGTTTCTTGTTACGGGATAAAGGAAGAGAATGACGTATGTTTGCTAGGTTTATGAGAAACGACAGGAACATCGTATGGTCCCATGGGCTGAAGCACTTGTCTAAGCGAGCGTTGACAATGTAGGTGTAGACTCTCGTGTAACACGCTACGCCCCACGAACAATGTCTCGGCTATGCGTACAACACTAGTGTCCGAGAAGTTATCGACCAGTCAAGGCGAAACCTTGATAATGCCAAGTCTGTTTAATGAACAGAATATGAGTGGTTCTGCTTCCATTAAAGTATTACGCAGTAGAAGTTTTAAATCCTAAATTACAATTTGTACAAAATGTGAATTGTTATCATTTTACGTTCCCACTGTCAAAATCATTATTATTATTATTATTATTATTATTATTATTATTATTATTTTCATTATTATTGTTATTATAATTATTATTGTTATCATTATTATTATTATCATTATTAGTATTATCATTATTAATATTATTATTATTATCATCATCATCATCATTATCATTATCATTATCATTATCATTATCATTATCATTATCATTATCATTATTATTATTATTATTCAGGCCGTTTATGCATGGAACATTGAAAGAAGGAACAGAAAAGTAAGACCAAGAACAACCTGGAAGAACAACATTAAAAATTCAATGAGGACAGTTGGTGTAACAGAAGAAGACGACAGAGAACAATGGAGAAATTTAATTAAGGGAGATTTGTGAATGTTTGTTGCAAAATGATAGTGTATAAGTTCGTAGTCATATATATATATATATATATATATATATTAAATTCATATTAATTACTAAGATTGATTGGAGAAAATCCTCAATGATGAGGAAAATTCACAGAATGAATAATGCTTATTATTATTATTATTATTATTATTATTATTATTATTATTATTATTATTATTATTATTATTATTTTTTATTATTATTATTATTATTATTATTATTATTATTATTATTATTATTATTATTATTATTATTATTATTTTTATTATTATTATTATTTTTATTATTATTATTATTATTATTATTATTATTATTATTATTATTATTATTATTATTATTATTTTTATTATTATTATTATTATTATTATTATTATTATTATTATTAGGCCGTTAAACTATTTCCATATCAAGAGGTCGAGTCCTTCGATTCGTTGTGGGACGACCGATATTTTCATTTCTTTAGAGTTTAATGAATTGTGCGGAATTCTATTTGGCAACATTCCTTCAAACAATTTCAAAGAATTTGGTCACGTATTTAAAATGTATTTACAAGATTGAATACTCTCAATTCAATTTCTTTAGATTGGTTGTAATTTGTCCATCATCCTATGAACTGCCGATTATCAATTAAATTTAATTTCTGCTTTTTCAATTTTATTTCTGTCTGACTTGGTCTTCTCCTACTTCTTCGACACGGTTTAGGCTCATTTATTAGCTTCTCCCAGATCCACATTTCTGTTGTTTCCATCTTTTCTTTGATCTTCCGAAGCTGCTTCTTCCTCGTGGTAAATAGCTATATGCTGCTTTTGATATTCTATTCTCAGTCATCGTTGCTATGTGTTCTTTCCAGTTTGTTCTGTATTTCATTATTGTTGCGTTTAATTTCTCTACTTTCAGTTGTCTTATTTCTGTGTTATGTTTTTGTCTGTTCTTTGATATCTTGCTATTGGTCTGAGGAATTTCATTTCAGCAGCTTGTATTCTGGCACAGATATATGTGTTTTCACTGTCCACGTTTTGGATCCATAAGTATTAATAGGCACTGTCATTGTCTTGTATAATTTCATTATAGAGTCTTTCCTGGCTTTATTTTTCAAAGTTCTTTTAAATGTTCCTGTTATATAATTAAACTTATTTAGTTAGTTATTAAAATCTGTTTCCGCTGTGTATGATATTTCGCAAGTTATATCTTACCACTTGTTATATTAGTTTATTTTCTAACATTATCTTTGTCCAAACAGGATGAGCGCCCTTGAAAGCCATTGTTTTTTATTTTTCTGGTGTTATTTCCTTATTGTATTTTTTATATTTAATTTAGTTTATATAGCAACTATATGTAGACTTAAAAAAATCATATGGTTCAATTAAGAGGGAGAAGTTATATAGCCATCCTGCTGGAGTTCGGAATTACTAAAATGTTAGTTAGACTTATACGAATGTGTCTAAATGGCACAAAGAGTAGGGTGCATGTAGGCAAACAGTTTCCGGACACCTTTGAAATACAGAATGGGTTGAAGCTAGGAGATGCACTTTCTCCTCTACTATTTAATTTTGTACTAGAGCATGCCATAAAATCTTTAGATGATGAGGGAGGCCTACAACTCAATGGTATTAATAAGCCTTTAGTTTATGCTGATGATGTAGTACAATTGACCGATAGCGAGGAGATACTAAAGGACAACACACCAAACACACACCTATTGAGTAACACTAAGGAATTAGGACTAGAAGTAAATTCGCTCGTATCAATAAAACTAAATATGTGGTCACACGTAGAAATGCATTATATAATGGAAATGGACAGCTAATGACAAATGAGGGAAATTTTGAGTGGCTGAATTCAAATACCTAGGAACAATAATTACAAATAGGAATGAAATGCACAAAGAAATTAAACTTAGGCTCAATTCTGGAAATGCGTGCTATTATGCATTACAGAGACTTTTGATGTCCCAACTCGTTTCAAAAAACGTTAAACTGAAAATATATAAAACTATTATTCTGCCAGTTATATTATATGGATGCGAAACATGGACTCTTACATTAAGGGAGGAAATGAGATTACGAGTTTTTGAGAATAAAGTTCTTAGGAAAATTTTTGGACCAAAGAGAGATGAACAGACAGGTGAATGGAGAAGACTACATAACAATGAACTACATGGTCTTTATAGGAAGCCAGATATAATAAGAACAGTTAAGTCTCGTAGACTGCAATGGGCAGGACATATTGCGCGTGTGGGGAATGAAAGGCGTGTTTGGAAGCTTCTTGTAGGAAAGCCAGAGGGAAAACGCCCAGTTGGTAGACCAAGAATGAGGTGGGAGAACAACATTAACTATTATTTGAGGGAAGTATTATACAGGGAATGATTGGAAAGCATTAGATAAGGATAGGGATGTATAGAGAGCTTATGTCCGCGCGGCCATGAACCTACGGGTTCGATATTGCCAGTGAGTAAGTAAGTAAGCATATAGCATTCTTTGTAATTCGTCTTCTGTTTTTGTTTTTCATTTGGTTTTTGTTTTTTCGTACATTCTTTTAATTACCGCTATCAAGTGCAGTGGAAATCTTTTTTCTCTTAATATGTTCCATAATGTCTGATAATTAAATAATTTAATCACAACATATAGACAAAATGGAAGCAACACATAGACAGAATGAATGAAGATAGAAATCCAAAACAAATAACAAAATACAAACCTGAACGCACCCGAGATGTGGGCAGACCTAGAAAGAGATGGGCTGAAGTCGGAACGGGTCAACAGACCTAATCCATGAATGCAGATGATGATGATGAATTTCTGATTTAATAATTATCAAACTTTCGCATCCATTATGTTAATATAGTTACTGTCCCTGGGTTATAAAAAATTCAAATTTGTGGATATTAAAGTAATTCTATTATTTTGCAAGCGATAAATCAACTTTTGTTGCGAATTCAGTAGAAGTCAAGCTATAGAGGTCGTTTACAAGAAAATGTATTTTTCATATTTTTACACATCTCTACCAATCCTATCTAGCAGACAGTGAGAATGAAAATCCAATAATATTATGTGTGTGCATGTCTTAACGGTCAGGGGGCAGAATGTTTATTTTTCGAAACCAAAACTCGCCATATAGCAATCAATTAAAAACCACAAGTCAAGTTCGTAAACCAGGTAAATTGGAACATTTGGAGTAGGAGTTCATTGAATCAAAATATTTAAAATTGGTCTAGGGGTAGCAATTTTCGATTAATCACAACTGAAGTCAATATATAGCTACCACTGAAAAGAAACGAAAAAGACATCAGCGATATCTGACAATTAGAAGTGGGGCTTTACCTGAAACCCGAGATCATAAGTTCACTCCGGTAGCTGTCATGTTTGCTTTGTCGAAATGAATCTGTATATTATGTACTTTAATTAACCCCTAAATTAGCAGTTCACCGTATAATATACATTATTTCAATTTATTTGATATTTTCAATAAAACGATGGTAAAATAAATACGGGAAATGCATTTAAATTTATAAAAACAGATATAAGAATATGCAATAGGCGATAATTTACGGTAATTCATGGTTTGTTTTCACTTCAATCCAACGGATTTAAATAACCTGACTTCCAAAAGTGAGATTGTGGGTTAACAAAATAAGGATCTATTGCATAAACCAGCAAAATCGGGCCGTGGATTCAACCTGCTGAGGAATGTGCTTTGCAACTCCTGCGAGACCAACATTTTCCTGTGATCGTTAGTGCACGAATCAAAATACGATGATCAAGGTTAATATAAAATTAGTTTTTGCGTGATAGTGCGTTTTGTAGTACTTACAGCAATGGCGACCAAGATTTAAAGTTCAACTTACTACATTTCGGGGTTCCCAACCTAAATAACTATATTGTAATATTCCATACTAGCTAATACCCGGCGTGCGCTTCTACGCTTAATTAATGAAAACTAATGTGCTTTTATGTTTAGTTGAATAAGTAAAATGAAAAATAATTATAAATTTATATTTTTTAGATACCCCGTGCTGATTACCCGCCGTTGCCCGGGAATCTACTTATCCCGATCTTCTTGACATAAATGTGCTGAAAGACAAAAATCAATGTACTGCTTATGATTAGTTGAATAAGTAAAATGAAAAATAATATTGTTTATCGTAATTATTTTAAGATTCCCCGAGCTGATTACCCGGTGTTGCCCAGGAATCTACTAATCTCGATCTTATTGGCATAAATTAACTAAAAGCCAAATTCGTTGTTGTGAGTTATCCGTATAAGAATACACGCCATGTGCTGTTATGCTTGCACAGGAATCTACGTACTTGTCTCGATCTTCTTGGAATCAATGAAAAACAAAAATGGTTTTTGTGAGTTATCCGTAATAGATAAACATATACTGTCGGGGACGTTTTTGTAGGGAGTTTTTAGATATTCAATTCTACGTACACTGATTTTGTGTATTTGTTACAGTTTAAGCAGCATAAGCCATTTAAGAGTCCAAAGAGCTACTTTTTTCACGTTTTCCACTACAAAGGGCAATTTTCAAGGGTGTAGGAGTTGAGTATCACAACTGTATTATAGCCTATGTTCATCCCGGGAATCTCCTGAACATTTTGCAAAAAGCCTCATCACAATCGGATTAACGGTATGGCCGCGCATAAAGTTCGAAGAAACAAACAAACCAACAAATAAACAATTTTTATATAGGCCTATTAGATTACAAACCACGTGTGGGAAGTAAAACCACTGCCCTCTATGCATACTACGTACAATGTATATACAAAAATATACCCAAAAGGTAGTGTTAATATACATTATAAGAAACAAATCACTGGATTTTAAATAAACGGAACTTTACTTGAAACAATATAAAACAATAATAGCCTATACGTACTCACCGCCTTTTATGACTGATTACTATCACAGCCTGCTGTAGTCTGAACCAATGAACATTGCCCACACTGTTAACGTTAGTCAGATGTTTATCTTCTTCTTCTTCTACTACAAGATTTAGGCTATACAGCCTGTTCCGGCAAAGTTAAAAGTGGAGTCCATCTTCTACGTGGTCGGCCAACATCTCTTGTTCCTCTGGGATTATACAGGAAGGTTCTTTTTGGTATTCTTTCGTTGTTCATTCTCATTAAGTGTTCTGTCCATTTCTTATTATTTTCGCTGATTTATCTTCAATTTTATATATATTTAATTCTTCTCGTATAGTTTCATTCCTTATTCTATCCGCTCTTATGCATCCTTTCACATTACGTAAGAGCAGCATTTCCGCAGTCTGTATCCTGCTTTTATCCCTTGATTTGATTATCCAATTTTCACTTCCATACAACAACAAAGGAACAGCCATTGTTTTATATAATTTAAGTTTCGTATCTTTCCATGTTTTCCGACCTAAGGTTCTTTTTATGGTTCCACAAATAGCCTTGGAATTTATTTACTTTATTTTCTATATCTTTATTTTCTCTGTAAGTTATATCACATCCTAAATATTGGAAATGTGATATTTGTTGTATTATTTTGTTATCCAGTACAATTTTTGATCTAATTCCATATTTACCAATGAATGCCATTACTTTTGACTTATTTATTGATATTTTACAATTATATCTATTGACTATTAATTTAAATTTATATGCTAAGATTTGGAGCTCATTTTCGGATTCTGCTAAAAGTACAACATCGTCAGCGAGTAATAAAGCATTTATTTTATCTTTATTATCAATTAATATTCCTTCATTAATTAAAACCTTCTTCCATTCTTTTAGGATATCGTCCATATAAATATTAAATAATATAGGTGAGAGTGAACACCCTTGTCGTACTCCTTGGTTTATTTGAAAAAATGTTTTACTTTGAGTCAACTGAGGGTCAATACAAATATTTGTTCCCTGGTACAAGCTCTTAACAGTTTCTATAATCTGAATAGGGAGGCCTTTTTCTTTTAGGATATTCCACAATATTTCCCTGTTTACGCGATCAAATGCTTTATCTAAGTCTATGAATAACAAATGTGTTTCTAGGTTTTTTTCTTGTCTTTTGTTTATTATCTGATTCAGGGCAAATACTCCATCGGTACAAGATCTTCCTTTTCGGAACCCGTTTTGTTCTTCTACTAGTGTTACTTCAGTAATTCGTTGATTCGTTTTGCTATTATTCTAGCATATATTTTATATCCAGTATTTAGGAGGGAAATGCCTCTGTAATGAAATGGTTGGTTTCTTTCTCCTTTCTTGTAAATTGGGTTTTCTATACCTTGCCTCCATGTTACTGGTATATTATGATTCTTCCAAACACACATTAAGAAAATTCAAGAATCTTAATTTAAAGAATATAGCCTATCTGCATATTTGATTAGTTCTGAATTGATGTCATCTGGTCCGCTAGCTTTTCTATTATTTGTTAATTTGAGCGATTCTTCCATTTCTTCCATTTGTATTTTATCTACTTTCAAATCTCACATTTTGGTTCTTCTTCGTTTTTATTCTCGTTATACCACAGGTCTCTGAAATATTCTATCCAATGTTCTTCTGATATTGATGTAGGTATATATGCAGCTTCTTTTTCGGATATTTATAATGAACGCAAATATTTCCAACAAATGTGTTATTATTTTACTATTATTTATTAATTTTAAAACACCATCGCGCAAAAAATAATGTACAACGCACGTTTGCGAAGTGTTATACTGAAGCTCGCCTCTGTAAAACCCACATTCCCAACCTTGCATCGTAATATACTAATAACACATTACGGCCGCGGTGGATATTTTCTTTGTCTCTAGTCCCGATGGTTACGGACAAAAACCCGATTGTATCGATGAATTTTTTAAGGAAGGAAAAATCCAAGGGACAAGTCTTCCTAGAGGAACTTTAAGCCGTTGGTCCCGAGTCTGAAGATTTTTCAGGCTCGTAAAGGAACGACAAGCCTAAATAAAGAGACCTCCGTGCAAAAATTACCGAACGTTCCCGTCCTAGTAATACCTTGGTTTCCTAGACGTCACTATTAGGAGGAACGTTGACCCCGGACCACTCAATGATATCAATATGAAAACAAGTGTAACTAATTTAGTATGGTTGTATTTCTCTCCTGTAGGGGAGCAAGCCTATGTCTCACTGATGGACATAACGTAACTTGGTCGAGTTAGTATACAATCGAAGGGAAACAAATTACAAACACATGTAATTAATACCTACGCTGTACGTTATTTGTTAAAAATTACCAGAAAATAATGTAAATAAAGAATATATCTATTGCATATTTAGTATCACTGGGAATTTTATTCAATGCCAGCTGATTACCCTGCGTTGTTCGGGTATTTATTATATTATCCCAATAGATTTGCATGATTTAACTTATTAAGTTACTAACTCACTGGCACTATCGACCCGTAGGTTAATGGCCGCGAGAACATAAGCTCTCTATAGATCCCTATCCTGAGTTATGTTTTAAAATTATCCCTTTATAATCTACTTCCCTCAAATCATAGTTAATGTTATACTCCCATCTCATTCTGAGTCTACCAACTGGGTGTTTTTTTCTCTGGTTTTCCAACAAGAAGCTTCCATGCACGTCTTTCATTCCCATTCGTGCCATCTGTCCTGCCCATCCCAGTATACGAGACTTAACTGTTGTCATTATATCTGGCTTCCTATAAATACCATGTAATTCACTGTCATGCAGTCTTCTCCATTCACCTGTCTGTCTCTTTGGTCTAAAAATTTTCCTAAGAAGTTCATTCGCGGGTAGGACTACTCGTAATCCCCTTACCTCTCTTAAAGTAAGAGTCCATGTTTCGTATCCATATAATATAACTGATAGAATAATAGTTTCATGTATTTTCAGTTTAACGTTTTTTTGAAAGGAGTTGGGACGCCAAGAGTCTCTGTAATGCATAATAGTACGCATTTCCAGAATTGAGCCTGAGTTTAATTTCTTCTGCTCGTGCATCTCATTCCTGTTTGTGATTATTGTTCCTAGGAATTTGAATTCAGCCACTTCCTCAAAATTTCCCCTCATTTGTCATTAGCTTTCCATTTCCATTATATAACGTATTTCTATGTGTGACCATATATTTAGTTTTATTGATATTTACTTCCAGTCCCAATTTCTTAGTGTTACTTAGTAGTGTGTGCGTGTTGGCCATTAGTATCTCCTCGCTATGATTTAACTTATTTGTCCATAAACTTATGAATCCGCTACTTTCTCGGTCATTTTGGACAGATTATTTGTCATCCTTCTCACACTCTCCTTTCGATGGAGGGATATAAACTGCATCCGTTTACTTCTATTTATCTTAGCGATCCACAACTATGTATTTGAGAGATAGTTTAATGTAGGCTTACACGGCCGGTAATCATAATATTAATAGATTCCGGGCTATGTGGCCGTGGTCTATAACTGGTGTTTCTTCCAGATGTTTCTCCCTGAACTGCAGAGGGCATCTTCAGTGGCGAGTACTTGTAGGTGTGAATTCACAGTCGATTCTCCAACCAGGAAAGAACACCTAGAAGCACTCGCCACTGAAGATGCCCTCCGCAGTTGAGGGAGAATCGTCTGGTAGGAACACCAGTAATACACCACGGCCACATAGCCCGGAATCACTTAACATTAAGATATGAAAGAGAATTTTCAATTATTCAACCTCATTTAGGTTATTGTTGTCACTTCAGAAGTGATGTAATACAAAAGATGCCTCGCCACAACAAGTAATCTAATGCATCAAAGCTCCCCACGGATCTTTGGAGTCAACAACCAGATGTATTGTAGCGTATAAGAGAGGGCCCTAATCTAGTATAGTGATCAATAAATACGATTATTAAATAATCAAATAATCAACTGAATAAATAGAAAATTAAATATATTATTGGTAAAAGTTCCCACGAGTAGCGGTGGAAAACCTAAATGCAAAGGGGTCATAAATGTGTAGCCCCCTAATTAGACCTGAAATTCTAAAGCTGGGTATAATTTGAAAAATCACGTTGGGGAGAAAACTTCATACTTCAAAATTTACTACCGTGGGAAGCCCAAACTGTAACACGCTGGTTAACCGTGAGAAGAAATTATAAATAGGTGGGAGTTTAATAAAAGTACAATTACGCCCCTAGGAGACATGTGATTGAAAATTCTAACCAATCAATATCAGAGTTAGGGTGTACGACCATATAAGGGAATAAAAGGTCCTGACGTCGATGTGAAACTCGCGAGGACAAATTAACTTACACGTAACAGTTCGTGGAGAGGATATCTAAATTGTGCTTAAAAAATGTCTCGGAATAACGATTACGGACTTTAAAAAAAATTATCCAATTTGTAAATGATTTGATAGCTCGAGTCCTAATAAGTTTCAGATATCGAAGGCCTTAAAAGAAAAGTTATATTTATGAAGTGTAAAGTTTGTCAACGAAAAGAGACAAAGTAATTTAATTATATACTACTGTATGCTTTCTACGCATTTCTCCTTCCGACCCATATAGGAGATGAAGATCTCAGCGCTCACTCTAGACTACAGGAACCGACTAGCTACCCAGGTAGGGCAATCAACAACTGATATCAATTAAAAAAGTGAACCCAGCTGACTAAAATAACTGCCGCCTTCAAAATACTGCCCCAATATTAAAAATACTTCTCAACAATAACTTCATGCACATGGTTTAGAAGAACGTAGAGTAAGTAATAACAACAATATTTTCACAAACAGAACAAAGCAGAAAGAAACATAATGCCCTCACAATCTCATTAACTTCAAATGTTCAGATAGGTGCTTACATTTTCATGTTCCTCGGCACAGAATTAAACCTTCATTTATTTTGGCCAAAAACTATATCATGACAGTATAAAGCAATCAGTCAATTCCGATGACAGCTTCAGACGTCGTCTTAATAATTAATGTCATTTCCTCTCTTTGCATCAGTTGAAACGGTTCTGATCCTGTAGCAATCATTTGCACCTTCAATCTGTATATAGAACTTTCCACTTTATCTGTTCACATCCATTACATACTAATGATTCATAGTCATTTATCTAGCTTTGTATTTACATGAACATACCATTGCAATTCTCTTGTTTCTATTAATTATATGACATCCAGATTATTATCGTTAGTATTAATATTATTAACACTTATATTATTGTTGAGTCCACCGCTGTGGTCTCGGGGTAGCGTGCTGCCTTGTCACGCAGCGGGCCAGAATTCGATCCCCGGTCGGGCCAGTTTTTCTGGGTGAGGTTTTTAACGGGTTTTTTCCTCACCTGTAAGACAAATGTCAGGAAAACTTTAAGGCCCAAACGGTCCCCGAAATCATATGGCCATCATCGTCACCCTAATCATCATCATCATCATCCTTCACAGGTGTGGAAAGCAATGGGAAGTTACCAGATCTACAATTCCCTAGTAAAGCTGCAAACGTAGCATGAAAATTGCATGATTGCAGTGAAGGACCTGCCTTCGGGCAGAATTACTATGGAAGGGTATTATTGTTGTTATTCTCCACCCCTGTGGTATCGGAGTAGCAATGTTGCCTTGCATACAGTGGGTCCAGGTTAGATCCCTAATCGGGACATCTTCCCTGGTTTCTTCGGCGTTTATTGCTCAATAGTAAAACAAATGTTGGGAAATTTTAAGTTACAAATTGTCCCCGAACAGGAACTGATATTCACAATCATCATATTGGCCGTGTTTAGTATGAATGTATGAACAAATTTTGTGCTTTGTCCTTAATGTCTTGTTATCACGGATGTGGTCTTGCTATTAAGCTGAACTAGGGAGATCCTCCATTTATTTGTGTTGTCATAGAAGTTTATGTTGTTATTCACAGTTGAAAATCCTCTCCCGACAGGCCCTGTTCCAATAAGGCCCGGGTGTTTGGAGCAAGTAAAGGTACCTATAATATGTGACGTTATACTACTAAGGTAAAGTGAGAAACATATCACCTATTCAGAGGTAAATTATCCTATAGATGCCGGCCATAGATTTTAATGATAGATAAGTCCGTCCAGCAGGAAGTACGTAAATTCCTAATCAAGTCTAATTTATGTTCACATTTTGCGGTTTGCGGAATATATTCATGTTGTTAAATTTGAGAATCTGAATTTCTGATACCAACTTATTTAAAAATGTCGGAACAAAAGGAATACAATGAGCTATTTTTAAATTCGGGTTCAGATAAATCACAACTTCTAATGATAGGATTTTATTGATTTTTTGGAAAATGCCTTCTTCGTTTTAATCTAATATGAGTTTCGTTTCCAATCATCGAAAATTGCTACCAATAGAGCGATTTATAAATTTTCATGTCAAGTGAAGTACTACATCTAATAGCCCGATTTTGCCAGTTAATAGCTCGGCCATAATTTTTCAATTGATTGATATACGCCAAGTTTTGTTTTGATGAAAACAATCCGCCCTGTAGAGCCTGGAATGAAATTGGTGCATGGAAGCTTCTTATAGGAAAATCAGCGGGAAAACCCCTAGTTGGTAGACCAAGAATGAGGTAGGAGATTAACATTAACTATGATTTGAGGGAATTATATTATACAGAGAATGATTGGAAACCATTAACTCAGGATAGGAATGTATGGAGAGCTGAATGTCCGCGCGGCCATGAACCTATGGGTGCGGTAGTGCCAGTGAGTTAGAACGTTAAAAGGCATATATATAACAAACAAACTCGGCTAATTTCGTAATACTAAGCTTTTAGACTATATATAGATAGATCATCGGTTGATTAATGTCTTTGACATCGTCAGATTCCTAATAGCCAATTTTGTCGGTCCATCCAATCTCCTGGTTGTAGATGTTTCTCTTTCTTGTATAAACATATTCCCTGACCCCAGCAGGTTTTAGGTCTTCCTCTGCTCGTCTGTCCTCAGGTTTCCATTCAAAAACAGATTTTGGTTGCCGATCCTCTTCCATTCGCTGGACATTAGACTATTATAACTCAATTTTATATTAAAGAATATTAAAGTTAGGGAAATATCAATGAAATATAAATCCAGAGTTACGAATATATATTTTATTTAATTACCAATTTGACATAAATTATATATATATATATATATATATATATATATTTGGAGGTTTGAAAAACTCTGAAATTTCGTGAGAGTATTAGAGTAAGTGTCCCGCGCCGTAGCCGAGTGGTTAAGGTAAGAGGCCTCTGCGTAGAGCTACGGGACTTGCGTTGGTTCAAGTCTCCATGGGGGGGGAGAAATATTCTTTCAGATTTCGGCCAGTTTGGGACCGGTGCCCACCCAGCATCGTGGGACATTTGGGTAGCTACAGTAAGTAGCGGCTCAAGGTTGAGAACACCAGCTATAATATCTGGGGGACCCGACATGCTGACCACACGTCACCCCTATACTAGCAGGATGATCGTCTACCTCTGTGATCAACATATGTAGATGCGAGGCCAGCAGCCGTCTGGTTGGCCAATGGCCTTCTAGGCCTGTCGCGCCATGCAGTATTTTATTAAAGGAAATTCGTGACAAACCTTTTAATCATTCTCAATGTTCCATCCAAAGCATTTGTAATCCCATTTACATACTTTTCATGGAACCACAAAACATGTTTTGACATTACATCCGTTCACATTTAGTGTCGAAGAATATCGACTAAAAATGTTCTTCAAACACAGACAAGTATTAAATCTAACAACTGCTAACATGAATGAAAACACTTCTCTTTAAGTTAACTTAAAACACACTCAAGGAACGCTGTTATCACAAATATGAAAACTCAGCAAGAAAGTAGATTTTCTGTTATTTATGAGACCGAACAGGGGCACGCCGTAGCGTAGTGGTTAAGGAACTGCGCTACAAGCTGGAAGTTCGAGGGTCTACTAGATAGGATCGGTGAAGATCTGTAAAATTTTCAAAAATATTTTGATGAGAACAACCTCAATAGCTTCATTACTTCAGAATTCTCAAAATGTGTATAAAGAACAGAGTTTAATAAAATAAAAAATAGATTAGATATTGTACAAGTAGACAGACTTGAAATTGGAGACTTAATTTCAACAATGAAGCCCACTCGACTGACTAACACTTTACTTCCCACCTTTAGTTATCTCTTATTATTATTTATTTGTTACAACTAGAGGGGAATAAATCTTAATCAATTGTCTAATTCAATAGGTCATCCAAATACTCCTATTATTCTTCATAGGATGAATTGGAATATTATTCAACTACCTACATCAAGGCTTCTTTCCAAAGGTTTCACTTTAATGTTTTGATTGCGCTTCCACTCTCATTCAAGATACATGACCTATCCATCTCAGCTTCCTGGACGTGACGAGGAAGTATATAAGAATTGTTTAATTGCTCTCTGAAACTTAATCCTCTGATTCAACAGAATGTTCGTATCATGATTATATTTTCTAACACATCCTATTTTTTCCTTTACATAAGTGACCATTGTTCCGATAGAGTGAAGTGACTTCAAGCCAACTACCAATTTAACAGGGCGAAAGCTTGTACATAATAGTAAACAACAGGAAGAACAGTATGATTTCATTGTTCGTCACCTCTATACACACGTAGAGTTGTGAACACCATAGACACTGTTCTTTTTTTTATAAGCAGTGTGTCAGAAAAAAATTATTTTCTTTTTTACATAAATTTAGTTTATCACCTACCCTTTTTAATTTATATATTAATGACATCATCCAAAATTAGAAACGTAATGTTAATGTAGGTATAAAGGTACGTACACACCTGCGCGCCGCAAACACGAACGGCGCGCGCGCCGCACCATGTTCGTCAGATTTGGACGGGGTTTTAAGGTGCGCGCGAACCACCGCGCGCGCGTCTCTCACCACGATCCACTCATTGTCGGTTTTTTCCACGAACACTTTGATGGTTCGCTGTTTAGATTTGGACGGGTACCTGGGAGGTTCGTTGCTTTCGGTGCGCACCTATTATTTGAGTATGGAGTGGTCAGAGGAAAACGTGTTAAAACTTGTTGACATTTATAGAAGCAAGCAATTATTGTGGGATCCACAACATAAGGATCATTTTAAAAAATCATTGAAAGGAGATGCCTGTTTTTTTTTCAATGATATGTGTTTTTTTTTCGTTTTGTGTACTGTAATTGTATAAATAAATTAGAATTATTTAGAAAACATTATTTATTTAAGACGTTCATTTCATAATATTATGTATGAAGTATCACAAAACAATACAATATATAAACACATTTATTGCTAATTATTTATTTATCTCTTCAAAGACTCCAAAGAGCAAGACTGCTCATGTTAAGGGGCAATATACAAAAAATAATGGCCATAAAAAAATTAACAATAAAAGCAAGAAAACAAATTCAGGCATAAGTTTAAGTAATACAAACTACTATAGATGCACAATATATATACACATATAAATACAATATTTAAACAGGATAATATTAATAATAATAAAATTAACAAAATTAACTAAGAAAGCGATGAGAAAAAATATTTTTTAATACAATTAGAAAAAAGTTTAACATTCGTGAAATGTTGATATTCAATAGGTAAGTAGTTAATTTAATGGTTGATTAATGCATAACGAATCCCTTTTATACCTTTTTTTTAGAAACTAGTATCTTTGTGCAATAAAGTACAACCTCTAGTATAATAATCATGTACATTTTTATTAAAAATTAAGGCCATGTTATGGTGAGATAGATTCTTAATAATTTTAAACATATATATATACAAATCATGTCCACCGCTGTAGTCTCGATGTAGCGTGCTGCCTTGTCACGCAGCGGGGCCCGGGTTCAATCCCCGGTCGGGGCAGTTTTTCTGGGTGAGGTTTTTATCGGGGTTTTTTCCTCACCTGTAAGACAAATGTCAGGAAAACTTTAAGGCCCAAACGGTCCCCGAAATCATATGGCCATCATCATCATCCTTATCATTATCATATCATCATCATCTCATCATCCTTCACCGGTGTGGAAAGCAACGGGAAGCTACCACACCTACACAATTCCCTAGTAAAGCTGCAAGCATAGCATGACAATGCTATGATTTCAGTGAAGGACCGCCTTCGGGCAGAATTACTATGGATGGATATACAAATCATATATTTTTTTTAAATTCCTTTAATGCTATAATATTTGAAAAAGTATAAATAAAGTTATAAGATGTAATAAGTAATAAGCGTGACCAGACGTCCCGATTTTGGCGGGACAGTCCCGATTTTTAACAATTTGTCCCGCGTCCCGCGGCATTTAAAAAAAATGTCCCTATTTTTGGGAAAGAATGCAGGACAAGCGGGAGAACGGAAAGGGAACAGACATGGTTGCTTACACCTGCTCTGCAAAATGTCTACTGAAGGTTTGTGGGTTTCCTATGGATCGCAGGAGGTTCGTTGAAATTAATAATTTCGATGAACATAACACGCGCCGCGCGCGCGCGGCGCGCATATGTGTACGTACCTTAAGAATGGACTATTCTAAAATATTAAATGTTTTAATGTATGTTGACGATGTAGTTATTATTCAAGAAAATGAAAATCATTTACAGTACTCTTTACATCAATTGAATCAGATATGCTAAGAACATAATTTTAAAATGTCAAAGGAAAAACGAAAATAATGGCATTTTGGGAAGTGAACATACAAGATCAAAAATCATAATAGACAACAAACCACTAGAACAGGTAACAAATTGTATTTATTTTACTTGTAATTTTACTATAAACACAAAAACTGAAAGATGTAAATGTGAAACTGTCAAGATTTCAAATGAAATATTGGCAGTTCCTGCATTACTTTATGGGAGTGAAACTTGGGTAATGACCAAAAAATTACAAAGTGTAGAAACGTACTTCCTTAGAAGAACAAATGGCTGCACAAGAATGGATCGGTTAAAGAATGAAGATATATGAACAGAGTTAAATATATATATATATATATATATATCCATTAAATGATAAAATCAAAATATATAGAGAAAAATGGTTTAGACATGTAGAAAGAATGAATGTAACAAGATTACAAAAAGCAGCATTTAACTATAAGACAAGATGTTCAAAGAATGTAGGAAGAACAGTAAAAAGATGGACAGAACAACTGTGAGGCGGAACAGGTATTTTGACTAGCCCGTGAAGTGAAGAAGAAGAAGACAAATCCTGTTATTCTGCTGCCTAATAGAGCACAACCTCCATGACCTTGGCCTCCTTCCATTAATTCATAGTAATGATTCCTACTGCAATTCCATACACGGAATGGGGATCAAGTTTAGTTGAACAAGGAGATATCGTGATGCTCCTGTCGCAACTGCTTGACACAAGCTCTCCACCTCTGGGAAATAAGTTTGCTTCTTGGTCACTCCATGCGGGGTGTGTGGTGAACCAATTGAAGTCAAGGTAGACATTCTAGGGCTTATCCGGTTTTTCCTAGCCAAAAACGTCGTTCCATTATTCCTCCGTACTCATACCATTCACTACGTTCCATTTTATTTAATCTGCCCATCTGATGGTGCAACAGGTCATCTCAGCCGGCATCCATACATATAATAGATCTTGGATAATGGGGTCTTCACCTCATCTCATTTCTTGAACCATGTAGGACACGAGTGCACAGTTTATTGCTTTATTAATCGGTTCCCAACATCACAACCTTACAGTAGAATAAAGGCTTTCACGGCGGAGTATCGATCCCTGTCTTTCAGCCTGGAAAATGTTCTTCAGATTACAGCCTTAATATAATCATGTGTTCCACCGCTGAGAGCCAATGGCAAGAAGAACTTTACATTCTTATACCTTATTATTCCAAATTCTGCACACATATTTACCAAGTTATTTAACAACACGTTTTCAAAATTTATCGACTCATCACAATTTAGGAACAAGATCAAAAGAATCTTCTTTACTTTTGATACCACTGCACAGGACATGTCTATATTCTGAATCTTACACAATATCTATGACTAGAGCATGGAACTCACTTCCCAGTCATGTCAGGGACTGTCAATCGCTATCATTATTTAAATCCAAATTAACTGATATCTTAAGTTTGACACAATGAAAACATTAACTGCATAACAACTATATAGAGCATTCCATTAATACTCATCTAGGAAGCTACTTACTTTATTCGATATCATTGTAATTTTAATATAATCTATGTTTTTTGTTAGTGTTAGCTGGTATTAGATCACATCATCATTGCATTTTGTTTAGTCTGTATTTTAACAATATCGTAAAATTGTAATATGTATATAATTTTTGTATAATTCTACTATTCGATGCTTGAATGGAAAAGAAGGCCTTATGGCCTTAACTCTGCCACCTAAAATAAAGCATTATCGTTTTTTTTTGATTGCGGATGAGCCCATGTAGGACTACGCAAAGTACTTAGAGGCGTTTCCTTTGAGCCCAAATTTCTTTCATTCTTTTATTATTATTATTATTATTATTATTATTATTATTATTATTATTATTATTATTATTATCATCATCACTATTATTATTACAGTTTTACTTGGACAAAACCCGAGAAGTAAGGAGAAATATAACTGCAGAATAATACCCTGTAGATAAATAATCACAACGTGAGCATATTGTAATCCAACTGCTGTGTGTTGAGACTCAATTTTGTTTATAATTCGAAAAACAATGTTCAGGTTACGTTACAATAAAGATTATTTGGGTAATTACTGTGATATACGTTCTTGCATTTCTTCGAATTGAAAGTTTTTATTTACTCTTATATACCTCTCTCTTTCTTCAATTTCCTGGAAACTATGGTTATCTTTTTCTTTTACTAAATTTTAACGATGTTCAATACAGAACTTAATTCGGAAGTTTTACAATCACAAAGTTATATTATTGGATTCGTGGAGAAATTCCTAAACAACTCGTTTATATACAGAAAGAGAATGTTACAGTCTTAATAGGCAATTTGCTCAGGGCTAACTTTTAAGATACCGTGTTCGTGATACTTGCAGTAAACAGGGCTGTGTAAAATGGAGTTTATTTATAAGTATGAAATAATGATACATTTCCATGGATTCTCAAAGAACTATGACACTGCAAAAAGCAGAAACGTATGCGTGAAATAACGTTCCCCTATGAGTTTTATATTTCTACACTTCAAATAAAATAAATGTATATCTGAAAAGGGAGATTTACTTAATACATTAGCAGTTTTGAAACGTTAGGCGTAGACACTGGTATAGTATATCTTCAATAAGAAACCGAATGTGGTTCATCGACGAAATGTTCCAGCATTATCTCTACAACCAGGGTAAAAACCACAAAACTCTGGTAGGAACAGTGATAAATATTAATTGTATTGTATTCATAACTTGTAATCGTTTATATATATATATATATATATATATATATATATATATATTATATATTGTAATTTAGATTTAAGACTTTTCTTTTGTATTTTTTTAAACCTGGTTGAGTGGTAGACAAGGCCTTAAGGCCTTAACTCTGCCAGGTAAAATAAAGCTATTATTATTATATAGGCCTAAGCTTAGGATATATTCCATATATAGTGTTTAAAACTGCTATGTTTACTTTCGCCTAAAGCTTAGGTCACATATCATATGGGTTTTAATACTGCATGGTTTTCCTTCAGCTGAAAGCTTGGTCATAAAAAAACTTGAATATGAAATTTCATGTGGTAAGTCTTATACCCGCTGGTTTTCAAGGGCAAGATTGTCGAAGTATAAAGTTGCATTGAGAGCGCTCTAATTCTAGACAACTGATGTGTTCGTCTGTGAATATAGAATCTCCATGACCAGGTGTAAATTTTATATATCTAATATCCTTAGTCTGATAGCATGGCCAGCCATGTCAAACAACACACACCTAAACTGAAAATTAAGGTAATATGTATAGATGTAGGAAGAATTGATAAAGCATTTCATCCCACTTCAAATTATATACAGAGTGTTGCAAAAAACACCCATAACGAAGGTGAGGTTATATATATTTAGATATGTTTATAATTTGTAATGAGGTGCCGATGTCCGGAAAAGATGCGTTTTACACTATCGGTAGCTAACTTCTCAAGAGTTCCGTCAGTTGGATTTCAAGATTCAATACTTGACAACACTGTCACAGTCACATCAAGTTTTCAAAATATCCATCTCCAATCTCATTGCGGAACGAACATCGATGGTGTAGTGATTGGTGCACACGTTCAAATACTCCTGGCCTCGCTTGAGTTATTTCTGTAGCAGCCTGGATTCGGGCTATACATGACTCTACTGGAGTCTGATAAACAGACTGTTACATGTCGCCCTTCAAAACGTAGTGGAGAGGGTTAAGTTCAGGTGATATCGGAGGCCTTGGGACTGGTCCCCTCTTCCAATCCATCCATCAGGATACCTGGTATCCAAATGTCTCATCATAGACATCGCAGTGAGCTGGAGCTCCGTCGTGTTGCAGTCATTCCGTTGCGAAGCCACGTATCATGGGTTCCATACCTGTGAGTTGTTTCAAGTAATGAATCCTTAAATCCTTCGAACTAACAATGATCTTCTTGAGACATAATTAACTACTCATAGTGTGAAAATATATCACTTCCGGACATTGGAACCTTATTAAAATTATCAACATATCTCAATATACTATCTCGTCTCTGTTGGCGATGTTATTTGCTGCATTCTGTGTGTGCGTATATATATAATTAAAATTATAATTATGATAATCTGATTCATAACGTTTATATAATTTTTTCTTGAATTGATAACAGGTGTTTGGAGAGGATAACATCATTAACACTGCGGTTAAGAAACCACCCTACAAATTGCATACGAGATGTAAAATCACGTCGTTCTAGTTGCAAGTATAATTGTATTCCTGATGTACCCACCTAATAGGCAGGTAACGTATCCGACAGTTCCATGTTGGTTGAAGATGCCATCCTCACTTCCCATTCAAGTCCAGTTAATCCTATCAGGAAACTATATATTCAAGAGGTTGCCCATATTTGTACATTCTGCTGTTAACGTCAATAATATGTTAAATGAGATGGCGATTTCTTGTAAAAATCCCAAAAACTGAAAAATTGTGTCTTAGGTTAGTCAGAATTCAAGGAATTGTTCAAAATATTAACTACCGTATTACAGTTGAATTAACGGACCTTTTGATTTATTATGGTTCAGTTTTTGACAATTCAAGAAAACCTTGTACTGGGCGAGTGGATCGACGGGTGCACTAGAGTGTATATATATATATATATATATATTTTTTTTTTTTTCAGCAAGATAGACGAAGTATTTTCTATCCAAATTTAAACTTACGAGAGATAAACTCCTCGCTGCCTAACTCTACTGCTTTATAAACATATAAGGAACCTAGAAGCACTAAACTGATGTAATACAATCTCTCTTTGAAAACAAATTTAGTTTAGTAACTATGGTGATGGCGATGGCGATGGCGATGGCGATGGTGATGGTGATGGTGATGATGATGATGATGATGATGATAATATAACCATTAGAATGGTGATACATAAGTTAACAAATCGTAGCTGGATATACAGTACAAATAATTTATATACAAGAAAACAAATATACTATTGACATTGCTTGTTAAATATTTTTAAATAGAACCTCCGCCGGTTCTATACGCAGAAACCACATTTGAATCAATGCACACACTTGAAATCATACTTCCAAAATAAGTCTCTTCATTACTAATCAATCAGTTGTATGTTGAAAAAAGCAAGATACTGGCTGGCTCGTCTAGGCCTCTCAGAAAAAGACGACAAAATGAAAAACCATACTACGCTGTGTGGTTGATTTGGTTATTTACTTCCTAAGTAAAGAGATGCAAATAAAATAAATGCGCAGATGACGTCATGGAGAGAGAAGTGGTTGGAAGTGACACATTTGAAAACGAGGATAAAGAAAACCATTCGGAGATGGAACCGCTTATACAGTTCATTCTCATTTTTTCGAAAGTTTTAATGATGTGTGGGACAGGGCAGATATACTGCGTTTGTTCTAAAATATATTTGTTGCTTTTGTGCAGGTAAGACGTTGTAACAACCTTTCTCCATGTTAAGGTTAAGTTTGGAAGTAATGGGTGTTACAAGATTGTTCTGGGCAGCTATTCAGTTATGGGTCTTACAAACGCTTTCAACTTTGCTAACACCCAACCACTCCTATTCTACTCTGATTTTACTGTCCACAAAATCAAATTCTCCAGCTGAATAGTAATCAATGTTGCAAGTTCTGAAACATCACGCATATATTTTGGGTTTAGTGCATAGTTTTGTTAATTGTGTGATTTCCATTTTTACTGTAAACACTGCCCTTTACGAAATATTACCATGCGTGTATTATATATTCTGCTTGTTTGGGCTTCTCTACGCACCTTTACAGTCCCCATACATGGAACTCCTTATTTGACTCAGATTGTAGCTGTCATAAGACTGACCATATGCTATAGCTGCAACCACGTATATCAGAAAAGTGTCATCTGTACGAAATATACCGAAATCAGCAATATTTTTTTTATTCATTGAAATTAACTAATTTTTGTTTGTGAGCCTGAAAATAACGGCATGGTTCGTTATGTAAAATTTGATCATCATCATAGTACATTCACGAATTTAGGCCATTTGTTGACCTGTTTCGGCCTGAAGAGAAACACAATCCAGAAGTCTTTTGAGTGAACGTCCTGGTCTTTTCTTCCTCCGGTTGATAGCTTAACATTTTTTGGGTATTCTGTGATGTTCCTTTAGAAGAAAATGTTGCATCCATCTTGGTTTATAATCAGGAAGTTCGTTTTCTAAAGTTTCCATGTGTAATTCTTGTAGGATGTCATCATTTTTCTTTTGTGATCTAGTATTGTTTATTCTGCAGTCCTTCGAAGATATCTCATTTCAGCAGATCTACGTCTGTGTACATCCTTCTGTTTCAGTATCCATACTTCGCTAACACACAAAAGAGTTGGAAGAGCCAGTGTTTTATACACTTTTAGTCTTGAATGTTTTTGGACTAATTGTGGCTTGAAGATAGAATTTATTAACCCTAACATCCTTAAACGTTTTGATATTTTGCAAAATAAAAAAAATAAATTTGATAATTAAGTGAAACGTTTATTCCTTAATGAAATGTTATGGTCAATCATGTTTTTAGCCTCATGTGGAAGTGCGCTTAGTCGTGTCTTGCTTTTATATGACACGAGTTTTAAAATATCGATATTAGATTCACATTCATATCTAACGTTTAAATGTATTCATCATAGACGTTAAATTACGGAGTGTTTAAATGACTCTCCCTCCCACTCTTATTTTAATATCGGCGGCGCGGCGCTTCCATTTGCGAGAGCAGTTTGTTCATCATATGCTTCCTGCGGTATTATCTGCTATCAGGAATAAACTTTAAAACCGAAAACTAGGTTATTTCCCCATTGGGATTCCTATTATTAGAACATATTCTGCTCTGTTCACCTCGTCAAATGAAGTGTGAAGACTTTAACTACTTAAATAAAGTATATAAGTGTCAAACACACCACGATACTTAGATATGTTTGACTTAGGATCACGGGAGGGCGCTTCCTATTTGTTCAATAGTTCATTGAACCCTCATAAAATATCCATCTGTTCACACGTAGTGTACATTTATTTTAGCAAGAAACTTAAATACATATATAACAATGTATTTATACAACAAACATCTCACGCTGGCAAACTTTGCAACTGCCTTGGTGCGTTTTCTCTATATATGAAACTCCTGGAAATATTTTGGTGCCTTCAATAAGACGAGAAATAGAGGTGAAGATAGTGTGTATGTATGTCTCTTGTCGCTGATAGAATAACCCACGCACAAACACGGATTCTGGCAGAAATGAACGAGTCAATCCGAAACTTCCATGCTCTAAATATTGTTGTTGTGGTGTTAGGAATAAATGTATGATACACCAATATTTGTTTATTGATAATTTTTATTTACGAACCCTCTTAAATTACGGTATTTTAAAGTTAATTTTAAATGAATAATCTAATGATTCCCAGATAGTTTAGGCATGAGCGGATACTCATTATAACTTTCATATTCTGAAAGTGTAAATTAAACCATTGTTAACTATTTATAATTAACATTTTTCAATTTAATATTCTAATTAGATACGAAACCTGGTGTCAAAGGAGTGGATTTATGATTTTTATATCAGCCTCAAAAGTAAATGAGTACCAGGTGGTTGTCCAGGGGATAAAGGCGACCGTAACGCTGGGCTGACAACGCGTGTGAAGCCAATGGCTGGAGGGTTCTTATTGTCTTCACACGATCTCTTAGTCTTTAATTTATAGATACCATTTTCTTATCAGTTTTAGTTCGTGCTGCCAAAACAGATAGCATGCAGATATTAAACAAACCAGAAGGGTCTCCACAGATATGATATTCCATACTGATATTTATCACGCCAGAGTGAACCAGGAGATTTTGGTCTTTGTAAATGTTATTAGGAATAATATTTAAGTTACTATTAATTTCAGAAAATCTAAAATATTTGGTAAATAAAAATATTATAATAATGACGATATATTGTCGCAATAATTATATTCAGACACAGTGTGAAAGTTTGGATATTAAAATATTTTTAATACTGTTAGTATATAAGATTTACAAGGATAAGTAATTGTATTATCGGCTGAACCCTTGATTTTTCAGCTTATTGTTGTAAATTGTAGCTATTCGTCTGAATTTACTAACATTTCTCAATATTTTAATCTTTTCAAACAATTTTTATACATTATTAGATAATGTTTAAGTATTTATTTAAATACCAAATTCACAATATTATGGCACTGTTAGACAACATTGTGATGCTGACTTTATTTAAATACCAAATTCACAATATTATGGCACTGTTAGACAACATTGTGATGCTGACTTTATTTAAATACCAAATTCACAATATTATGGCACTGTTAGACAACATTGTGATGCTGACTTATTTGTGATGCTGACTTTATTTAAATACCAAATTCACAATATTATGGCACTGTTAGACAACATTGTGATGCTGACTTTATTTAAATACCAAATTCACAATATTATGGCACTGTTAGACAACATTGTGATGCTGACTTTATTTAAATACCAAATTCACAATATTATGGCACTGTTAGACAACATTGTGATGCTGACTTTATTTAAATACCAAATTCACAATATTATGGCACTGTTAGACAACATTGTGATGCTGACTTTATTTAAATACCAAATTCACAATATTATGGCACTGTTAGACAACATTGTGATGCTGACTTTATTTAAATACCAAATTCACAATATTATGGCACTGTTAGACAACATTGTGATGCTGACTGATATTTTCTCCACAGAGTAGGCTATATTACTTAGTCTATGATTTTTCGATCGCTGGTTGGATCGACGTTAGGAAGTCATAAGAAACCCATTTTTAATAATTTTATTATTATTAGTATATTTCTTTAACATAGATTTGGGGATTTATTGCAAAGA
Organism: Diploptera punctata; assembly: GCA_030220185.1. Lineage (NCBI taxonomy): Eukaryota > Metazoa > Arthropoda > Insecta > Blattodea > Blaberidae > Diploptera > Diploptera punctata. The sequence continues at coordinate 5,174 of JASPKZ010003358.1, read as the reverse complement.
TTGGTCATTTAAATTTCAGAGCGACGTTCTGCAATCTGGCGTAAGGTGTATAAACTTTAGTAAAATATAGATAATAATATATATGTGGCAAGGATGATAATCGATATGTGGTTCGATTCTGGGCTAACGCTGGGTCTATAAACACTGGCACATGCGCACTATTGTTCTATAGGACTTTGAAAATAAATCAGGTAACCTAAACTGCTGTTTTTCCGTATTATCTTCGATTCTATTGGTTTGAAGGGAATGATGAAAAGTTTTCAAAGTATTAAGTTAAAACTGTCAGTATTTGAACAAATAAGAACAATTTAAATTTTACCATTAGGATGATAACGTAGATCACATGACGTGTTGGAAATTCATTTAATAAATTATTTCTAAAACTGCGCTGTCGTCTATTAAGAACGTTACTACTCTACAATAGTCAATACTAGTAAAATTCATATCAAATTCCGTTGAGGTGAACAGTCATATGATGAAAGTTAAAAATTAAATTGTACCTGTCGGCATGTGCCGTCGTCCTCAACGTTGCTAAAATATAGTATATAAAATTAACTGGAGCGCTTTCGGAAGTTATCTTCCATCTTCGGCAGGTTGAGCTTCCGCTACTCGTTGTTGTTGTGTACGGTGATGTACACTCCAACTGTTTGTAGCAGAAACAGACTTGTTTTTGACGATCTCGTATAATGGGTTTGACTGGGGTGCGTTCTCATTGGGAAGTGAGGTGTTGTTTGTTTCCTTTATAATTTCGAGATCTTCAAATATATTTATCCTAGCTGGAATGTTTTCTCGGTGGATTATCGTGAGAGTATTTTCGATTGTGTTCATGTTCATTCGATACATTTTACATTGGCAGGACAAGCAGAAATTTCAATACAAGATATAAAGAACACCGAAATGATTTCATGCACGCAGGTGAAAAATCAAGCTATGCCAAATACCTCATTAACGCAGGTCATTGAATGAACACAATCGAAAATACTCTCACGATAATCCACCGAGAAAACATTCCAGCTAGGATAAATACATTTGAAGACCTCGAAATTATAAAGCAAACAAACAACACCTCACTTCTCAATGAGAACGCACCCCAGTCAAACCCATTATACGAGATCGTCAAAAACAAGTCAGTTGCTGCTACAAACAGTTGGAGTATACATCACCGTACACAACAACAACGAGTAATGGAAGCTCAATCTGCAGAAAGTGGAAGATAACTTCCAAAAGCCCTCCAGTTAATTTCATATACAATATTTTAACAAAGTTGAGGACGACGGCACCTACCAACAGGTACATTTTAATTTTAACTTTCATCATACCCTACAATAAGTAGGGACTTTGTTCAAAATAGTATGTCGAACTTCTTAATGCTATCTGAAGAGAAACAAGCCTCATATAAAATTAAAAAATATTTTCAAGTTATTTACAAATTATTAAGTGAATTAATCGTATTACTTTTAATAGAGTGAAGAATTATATGGACAATCACTGAATTAGCATATATTAATATTATACGCACAAACAAATACAAAATCATTAAAGTGGGATATAATAATCAGAAGTGAATGGCATATTTCTACGAAGAAATAACCGATCAACAAAGTTAAGTTTTTATATAGTGCATTGGAAGTTATTAGAACTAAGATGTAATTTCTAGAGTTCACTGGGACTAAACAAATACTGAATTAGTAGTGTTAACCCAGGATTTTACTTCTACAAACATCATAACTCATTCTGTTCCCTGGCAGGAGAGTGCGCTCAATCCTCAGCGAAAGCTAAGTAAATCCTGAATGAACCTAATCTTATATCATGATATGTTAACAACACTTCTTCCTTCAGTTGAATACATCAATGGGCTCTATCCGCTTTAAAAGGGACCTAATTCATATAGCCCCACCTTCAAGAGCCTTGTTTTAAATTATTATTACATAAATACATATTTTGTGATTTTGTAAATTCTACGTTTTACAATATTCTCAAATGAGAATATTAGAAGGAAAGAGATGCAACTGCAAGTTATGCAATTTTGAGGAAAACAGGTTTAAAGTAGAATTTGTACAAGGAAGTCATATAATTGAAATGACTATTTAACTCATGCCACAAATGGGACTCAATGGCCAACCACGTTTCAATGATTTCTTGTTTTACAACCAATCAGAGTCGTGTTTCACGAAATATTTATCAGTGTTTATAATTACCATATTAAAGAAGACTCCTCCTTTTTAATATTCTGAACAGGTCTGACCATTATTTTCCAGTGACTGAGCCTGTGAGAAATATGGCTACCAGATTGTATATATAGTGCGTGAATGTCAACATATGTTAATATAAAAACATTTGTAGCAATTGATTATACCACCAAAAAAAGAAACCACTGTTTGTACTTTCTTAAATGTATTTTTTCCCAGGTAACAATCCAGAAAAATATAATTGTCATATTTACATCATACGACATCAGAAATGAATTAATATACAGTTTGATGCGTTTCATTTTTTCTCCACTAGAGAGCATTCTTACAATATTCCGTTCCTTTGGCAATAAATAGTATGATCTGGTTGCAGTGATAAACAAAAGAAGCAGATGAAGCGTACCTATCGCTTCTCATTTGTTTTCAAACATCGCCGTTTACATTAAATATATAAATATTTTAAAATAACTATAGTTAAATAATGATTTGTGAGTAAACAGCTTAATTTTATTCGTTAAATAGTCCTAACAAATGCCACTCTTGATTTCCAAATTCTCTAGACAAATTCACTCCTCACTTGGTGAGTCGTGAATTTATCGATAATGTGGAAATCACTCGTGGCATTACTTATGATAATCACACTTTACCTAACTCTTCTACAGCATACCTTTATATTAATATACCATAAAATAAAATCGTGATTCAAAAATATAATTATTCATCTAACTTTCATCTTTTTTGCAAAAAATCATTTACGTCACTTTACTTCTATTCGCCTTAAATTAGATATTAATAATTAATCAAAATATGTTTTCAGCAAAATTTGTTTTCAATATTTACTCTAAATTCAAATATACGTATAAGCTGCGTGAACTTTATTTTTTTTCATTTAATCTTATTTTAAAACACGACCTGCCTCATGGCCTAGTGGTTAGCGTTTCTGACTACTATTCATGAGGTCCCGGATTCGATTCCGGGTCGAACCATAGGAATTTTTCCTTAAAGAGAATTATTCCTGTGGTTGCCCATGGTCTGGAATTTAGGTTAAGTTTAGGTTAAGAACTCTCCTGGCGCTTCATTATCATTTATCATCCATCATATCGTCGGGGCAACGTAACTCCGAGTTCACAAGTGGGTTACAATTACGCCAATGTCAGAGAAAATACCAGAAATGTCGAAGTGACAGTCTGGGGCATTGAATAAAAAAACAAATAAATAAATAAATATATATATATTTATTTATAATATCTATATATACAAGCGTTACTGATATAAAGTAAATATTCTCTTTAAAAATTTGCTTAACTGTTATGTTAGCCGCTAGATGTCAGTCGGAACAAATTTCCGCTACCTCTTGTGTGAATTGAGAATACTACATGTATAAGAAAATTGTATGTCTGTCTTGGAATTCTTGGGTATCTCAGTTGGTTACAGCGCTAAAGGTACAGACTTTAGAGACTCGAGTTCAAATCCCGACTCAAGCATTCATTTTTCTTTTCATATTATATATATATATATATATATATTTGAAACACCAACAAGGTGGTGTAACCTGTTGTATAGTTCACTAAGATAATACAATACAAGCCGGAAGGTGGAGGGTAAGAGTGACAGTAGCGCCAGGACCTTTAAACTCACCTAAACATTCTGGCAGCACCTTGTCATTGAGGTTACTCGGCCTCTACCCTAAATGAGAACCAGACGCATATCCTGGAGCATAGCGGCTGTCGCCTAGGGATGACAACTGGACTGGAATCTCATACCGATTTTATAGAAAGATTTTAAAAGGTCCCTACAGTTGTATCATTTTATACTTTAACATTAAGTATATCGTATGTCAGATTAATCTGTATTCTCTATTTTAAATAAGGCTACTGTGATGATTTTTGGACTTAAAGTTTTCTCACGTTTTTGCCAATGATGAGAAAAACGTGCGCCGCAGGTGGAATAGTAGTTGATTCTTGAACATCAAATGTAAAATTGTGTTTTAGTCACGAGCTGAAATCGAACCTCGACCCGATACGTTTAAGGCGACGATGTTACCTGTAGACCACATGGGGGTTACTAACACAGTGTTTAAACCGGAGATGACATGTTGACGGTAGAAGAGAGAGATTATCTTTTCGTAGCTCGTTTATCGATGTGCCACAAGCAACACAACAGTACGTTCTTTCCTACCACTGACTGCTGATATCAAGAAAACAGCTTTAAACTTGTTTCGCTCCCAACCACTAGATTAACCTCGTTCAAAACATTCACTGCTAGCTTTTTCCATTTTATAGGATTACATGGCAAATATAGTGTGTTTAAAATATAAGAAACATTAGAAAGATTATAAAAACATTAGTCTGGATATTGAGATATTAGTAGAGTCCGGATGTTAGGTGCTTAAAAAATTCAAAACAGACAGGCAAAAGGGCACTAAAACTTCAAAATAGGCTCTTGCAAAAAATTGACTACAAAATGATTTTTGTAGCCTTACGTTAAGAATATAAACATATGCTATCAATAACATACGAAGATATCGGAGATGCTTTTGGAGCTTGTTTTGCCTTTTTGCAAAGAGCAGACTTATGTTTTGCAAAGTATACGTGCTGTGAAACATGGCACTTCTTCGCGCAAATCACTGAAATTTCACACAATTTGCAGAATATTGAACCGTCACTTGAGAATATCTCCGCACTAATTTTTTTTGACGAAATTGGTCAGTTTGTCTTTTACTTTGTCCGTTCATTAGGCGGACCAGATGACATCAATTCAGAACTGTTCTAAAAGGGAAACACACACACACACACACACACACACACACACACACACTTGTCGCACCACATTGTCTTTGAAGCACCAATCTGTGACCGAGGACTACAGACTGAATTCAATGTTACCAACATCAAAAATAATATTGCCAGTCACTTAAAGGTATCAGCACCAGATGTGAGACAGAGAAAGAAAGCTTGAGCCATCTACCTCTGTGTCCCTCGGGCA